>CANUEX010168534.1:0-36904 GCA_948099535.1 Jatropha multifida | reverse complement strand
AAGCTTAGAAAGCTCTACTCTTTAACTTTCTCTTTGCCTTTGGAGGATGGTTCTCCAACCTCTTCAAAGTAGCAAAATAAATCATAAGAATCAAGAAGTGACAAAAGAAAGAGATGGAGCATGATTTAATGCATCAATTACATGTCTAAACCTTGAATTCTACTTATTAATTCACAAAACCCAAGAATTAGAATTTACTTGCTTTGATGGTAACTCCAATTTCTTACTCCTTAGCTTAGGTCTTAATGTCTACTTACTAATTCAAGGCTTAATTAAGTGATTTGGTGAAGTTTAGAGGTAGAGAAATGGAAAGAAAATGAAGAAAATGAGAGAAGAGAAGAGAGTGGCATTGGAGAAGTGGAGAAGAAGAGTGAATAGTATTGATGAGTTATCACTTTTAAGTGGCAAAGTCAAACTTAGCTTCTTCACTTTATGCCAAATGAATGGCTATGATCAAGTCTCTAGTATTCCCATCCAATGGCTCTAAATATTCATCAAATAATTCTCCTCTAATTATTATTCAACTCCACCAATTAATTAAATTAATTTCACAAAAATAATTCCTCAATTATTCCTTAACATACTACACTACAAAACACTATTCATTAAATGCCTTAATTCTCCAAAAATATTCATGAAATATTTTCTACCCAGTTAAATCATGCAAACATGCTCCAAAAATATTAAATGAAATATTAGACATGCATCGTAATTTTTTCAGACCGAAATAATACCAAGTCTCGGACTGATGGTACTATTCACAGACCAGTAAATCACTATTACCGACTCTGAAAATAACATTGAAAAATGGACTGTTACACTATTGAAGTAAATATTTCTAAATTCACTAGGTTTGTACCAAATATGAAAGGAAAATAGTAACTTTGGAGTTTAAATTAGTATTTACTCAAACTTATCTCACCTTTTATACCCTTAACTGACATGTTGTTCAAATATTACGTAGAAAATGAGATTCGATCATGAATGGATGAACTAGAGATATGAGGTTAATGAGATATTGAGGAAAGGCTTCTTGGATGGATTTGAATTCATTTATACAATTTGTAGTAGCTAATTCGAGTTGCATGGGTGGTAGCAAATTGAGGTGTCCATGTAAGCATAAGAAGTGCCAAAATAGAGCATTCTTTAATATTGACACAGTCAAGCTTCACTTATGCAAGAATGGTTTTGTGGACAACTATTATGAATGGGTATACCACGAAAATTCTCGGGTTAACAATGGTTCCAATCGGTCTTTTAGCATATCATCGGACGATCAAGTATCACAATTTTAGTCATATGGTTATAAGTTTCACAAGGAAGGTTACGAGACAAATAAAAAAATGATGAGTAGTGGGATTTGCATAGAAGGTTCCAACTATAGTGATACATGCAATAATTTTTATAGGAAATCAATAGAGGTCTTCGAGTTAGAATATTCAACCTTATCGATGAACGTGCAATCTTATCCAACTGTTAATGGTTTGATCCAACACCTAATCTTGGGATGAAGATTCATCCAAAGTATAATCTTGTTTATATTAATCATAAAGAAGATACACGAAGTATGAACCATTCGTGTTGGCATTACAAGCTACACAAATCTATTATGTCGCATATCCATCAATGAAATAGGATCGACTAGAGTGGATGGCATTTCAAATAAAGTGGTTTGCTTTAACCTCAACATCTCAACCATCTCATGAAAATGAACTCAATAGACATCCAATGCAGGTACTGAAAGATTTGACTGAATGATTGGATGATGAAATGGAACCTTTATCGACATAAGTTCATCAAATAAGATGAGGAAGAAGAATGTGTGGTCTTAGGTGCTTCAGAAGAAGAAGAAGAGGAGGAAGAATATGAAGAAGATTAAGATAATTAAATGCATTATGCTATATATAATGTAGATAATAAGTAGATATTGTAGTTTATTGCTCCTATTATACCAGTAGCACTCTTATTCTTTCACTCACGTCATAATGTTAATTTCTTAAGCTTTTAATTTTATAAATAAATGCATTTTCACACTATATATATATAGATGACCATAAGAGAGGGGGCATCATCTTTAGATGTGCTCAGACAGGGACATCATGGAGGCCACAACCAAGAATGTAGTGCACGTGGATAGGGGACTTTTATCCTCCTCTATCTCTTCCTCTTTCTGGTTCACTTGGGGCATCAGAGTCTATAAGGGGCCCCTTTTACCTCCATCTGTTGTTATCCCTCCTTCCTTTACAACACGACCAGCTAATTCTTGGCCACCTACTCCATCTCCATCTGCACCAAGTAATTTTACAAATGTTGTATGATTTATGTACTATCTTATAAATATATAGAATGTCTTTCATATTTATTTTATGCCATGTTTGTTCCTTTTGCAGTAGCTTCTTGAGTTGAAGCATGTCATGAGCTCCGATTGGTGGCAGGGCGGTAAGTATTTGTTAATTTACTTATTCATCTGAATTGTAGTTGATCTTGTGTTGTGATAATCTTATTCATATGTCAAATATAATTGTGAAATTTTTTGTCCCATAAGGATTATCAAGCTTCGAGTGACACACCTGGTAGACAGTACCAGCAAAGGTGAAGGAGTGCTATTGGAATGAGTTTCAAGTACATCGCAATTAAATCAAAATCTTCAATTACTTTAAATACTAGTGGAAATATAATTATGTACATCGGACAGTCTAATTGTTAAAAATTATATGTTTCTCTTTTATAGAATTTTTTGGGATGATGAAGACCGCTTGGGAGAAATAGTGCACATGTTGTTATGTTGACTTCATATATAGGATGTGGAAGAGCGAAAAAAAGCAGCAGTGCATTCCTCAGGAGGCTTGGTAGGAGGTGTAGCGCCAACCATATTTCATAAGGAAGTGTGAGCTTTATTCACATAATAGGCTCAATGATTTAGTGGTCCAAGAGCAAGACCATCAAGACACATTGGTGGACTCATCTCCACTGCCGAGGTGACTGAGCATCTAGTGAGAAACATGACTCCAAAAACTATTGCTTAATATTTTATTACTATTAAGCTCTCAGAAATTGAGCTGTAGTAAATTGTGAATTTGTACCCCCTTAGGAGTAAATTTGGGGTATATATACTAGATTAAGAATAATCATATTAGGATAAGGATTATGAATCCTATATTATTTGTTAGTTAAAGTTTATTTAGAAGTCTAGTATTATTATTTTAATATATTTTATTATTGTGTTTCAACAGTAGTTGCCCTTTAGTTATTTGGTCATTTCTGTCCAAAAAATATCACTATGTGTTATATTATATATGTATACTTTATTTTTTATACTGTGATTACTAATTATTATAGATACTTTTTCTGCATGGAGTTCCTTGTATGTTCTTGTTAGTTCAGTAGTGATTCTATTTGGGAGAAATGGAATGATGGTTCGTCTGCCTAAGGAGAACCTCAAGATGCACTTCCTTTTAGTTTATTTAATCAAGAACTCTTTTATTTATCCTTTTTGTATTATTTTGAATGTTAGCTTAATTTCATTTTCTAAGTGTTTCCGATAAAGTGTTTTCCACTAGGACCAAAGTGGTGTATCTAAATTGTTAAAGCAAGGTTCTCCTTATCATCCTTAAGTGTGAACTTGTTTAAGTTGCTTTAACTTGGTTAAGAGGAGCATTTTAACTGAAGAAGTGCTTAAGTTTGAGTTGAATTCGAGGACTGCTTAAGTCTGAGCTGAACTAGAGGACTGCTTAAGTCCAGGCCAAACTAGAAGGACAGTCCAAGCCGAACTAGAGGACTACTTAAGTCAATGGGCCTAGACTGGAGGACTGTATAAGTCTATGCCGAACTAGAGGACTACTTCAGCCCTAGTTGAAGTGGAGGACTGCTTAAGTCCAGGCGAAACTGAATGATTGCTTAATTTTGAGCCGAACTGGAGGACTGCTTAAGTTCAGGCTGAACTATAGGACTGCTTAAATCAAGGTCGAACTAAAGGACTGCATAAGCCCAAGTAAAACTAGAAGACTGCTTAAGCCTAGGTCGAGCTAGAGGATTGCTTGAGTGAAGGCTGAACTGAACGATTGCTTAAGTTCGAGCCAAACTATAGGACTACTTAAGTCTAGGCTGAACTAGAGGACTACTTAAGTCCAAGCCGAGCTAAAGGACTATGCACGTCCAAACTATGGACTTAGTTAAAGGACTGCTTAGGTCTGAATTGGAGAATTAAGTATGACCAAACTAATGGACTTAGTTAAAAGACCATTGAGGTCCAAACTGGAGAACCATATATGTTCGAACTATGGACTTGGCTAAAGGACCGCTTAGGTTCGAGCTAGAAAACCATGTATGTCCGAACTATGGACTTAGTTAAAGGATCGATTAGTCCAAACTATTGAACTATGTATGTCCAAACTAATGGACTTATAGAACTGCTTAGGTCAGAGCTGGAGAATGGAGTATAAATCGAACTGATGGACTTAGTAAAGGATCGCTTAGGTCCAAACTGGAAAACCATATATGTTCAAACTATGGACTTAGCTAGAGGACCAATTATGTCCGAGCTGGAGAATATGTATGTCCGAACTATGGACATAATTAAAGACTGCTTAGGTCCGAACTAGAGAACCATATATGTCTAAACTATGGACTTAATTAAAGGATCACTTAGGTTCGAATTGGAGAACTGTGTATGTTCGAACCAATGGACTTAGTTAAGGGACTGCTTAGATCCAAACTGGAAAACTATGTATGTCCGAACTAATGGACTTAGTTACAAGACTGCTTAGGTCCAAACTGGAGAATTGTGTAATTCCAAACTGATGGACTTTGTTAAGGGACCACTTAGGTCCGAATTAGAGAACTAAAAAGAATACTGAAAAATTTCAAAGTAAGATGCTTTAGGAAAAACTTAATGCATCATGTCTTTCTTACCTTTATAGGGCATGATACATTAAGTGAAAAAATCAGAGATCTCTTTATTATTTAAATATAAAGTTACTTTACATCTTACTGGGTGAGATATAATATGCCTTCTTTGGATTTTTTGCATTCTATGTCCAAAAAAATTAGAGATCTCTTTACTATTTAAATATAAAGTTACTTTACATCTTATTGGGTGAGATACAATATGCCTTCTTTAGATTGTTTTCATTCCATGTCCAAGGTAGCTCAGCTCCTTCAATCTTCCTAAGCTTATGTGCGCCTGGGCTTCTCCTCTTTAGGTGATGTATAGCATTGAACTTCCTATGTTTCATCTAGTTTTATGTATTTGTGGACTAGTGCCATGAGTTCGGCAAAAGTCAAAGGTGGGTCTATACTTAGACTTTCAAATAACTAATTATACTTGCAGTTCTTAGTCGTGGCACTGATGGCTACCTCATCATTCAAATTTTCCACTTGCATTGCCATCCTTTAGAACTTAGAGACATACTTCCCTAGAGTCTTTCCCTCTTCTCTTTTCAAGTCAACTAGGTCGAATGATATTTTCTTAGACATACACTTGATATAAACCGAGCATAGGATTCTTTGGCTACCTATGAGAATGATTGAATAGACCCTGTTCTAAGTGTCTAGTACCACTCTTGAGTTGCTCCTTTTAGTTTGATTGGAAAAACTTTGCACATGAGATCCTCCGAGTTGGTTTAGAGATACATCATAGTTGGGAAGATCTCTAGATGGCTTCGTGGATCAATAGATCCATCGTATGATTAGAAGGTAGGAATCTTAAATTTAGGGGGAAATGTTGCACTCAAAAAATCAGCTGATAATGGCGAGCCCTATCGTAGACTATAATCCCCTGCTTCTCCTATCTCTTGACGCTCTAGAACTAGCTCTTTGGCAATGTTCCAGAGATTAGCACCATCCGAGATTAGCTGGGCATGACTCTGTTCTTGGCTATCGAGGACAATCACACTTGTGTCCTCCTCCAACTTCGCTTCATGGTATCGTTCAAATATTGACCGACTTTAGGCTTTAGGCAAAAGTATGGGCTTGTTATGTTCTCGATGGGGAGGGTTTGTCAGTCTAGTGGGTTGTATCAGTTCACCGCTAGGTTGTGGGTCCTCCATGAGGCATTTTAGCGCAGTGGTGAACTGTGAATAAGCTTAGGCTAGGGTAGCTGCTACCTAGGGATCAATGGTTGATGGGGGAACTAACATGGGTTCCCCATTGGCATCACCATGGGTGTTACCTTGGCCTTACACATTGAGACATTTGATGGAATCTTTAATCATTGTCTTCCATAAAAAGTTGGTGTTTTTAGCATATAAAGGTTTGTTCCACGCTCACCGCACCAATTGTTAAGCTCTCAGAAATTGAGGTGTAGTAAATTATGAATTCGACCCCCTTTGGAGTAAATTTAGAGTATATATGCTGGATCCAAAATAATTGTATTAGGATAAGGATTACGAATCTTTTATTATCTGTTAGTTCAAGTTTATTTAGGAGTCTAGTATTATTATTTAAATATATTTTATTATTGTGCATTAACAATTACTAATACAAATATTTATTTTATTTTATTGAAATGCAATGCCATTCAGGCAAAACGAATGGGTTATGAGCCTACCCTGATCAAAGTCTTCAAGTACACTCTCATAAAGGACCATAATTTGGAAATTTTTGTTGACAGGCGCATGGTTAGCATTAATGTAAGTATACCTGCATTCTCTGCCTGCTTTCAAACGAATATTTGTTTAACTATTATATTACAGGTTCTATTTTTAGGAAAATTACCATACAGCTCTAGAGCATGTGCTATCTTCATAGCCTAAGGGTGCAAAACAGGCAATTGTCGATGAGCTGCAGCTGTATTGGAAGGTTGTAGGAGACAAGAAAAAGAGGAAGGTCTATGGGATTGGCTCACAGGCGGCACACTACTATCTACACTCAGGTTGTGCCTCTGTGAGTGCTTCCACACCAACACAAACGGACTCTAGAGAAGAGGAGATTCATATCCTACGTACCCATCTTGACAAGCAAGAGAGGCAACTGGCAGATCTTAGAGAACATGTCATGAGGATGTTTGGTACACCAACAGCACCTAATTCTGTAGATCCTCATGCTTCATTTGATCCACTAGCTACATCAGTTATAGTTCCAGCGCATGACTCAGCAGCAACGCCTACTCCAGACGTGAGTCAACATCCTAGCGATACTACTACAGACCAGCCTACTGACATTGTTTCCCTTGATACAGACACATTGGCCACTCGAAGCCATAGATTTGATTTTGGACCATTTTAGACTTATCTTCTTATATATATAACTGTTTATGAGATTTTTCTTTATATTCCTGAGTTGTATTCTATTATTCGACAAATTTTAATTGTTTGTAAATTCATGTATGATTGAATATGCATATATATGTTCTTTTAACAGGTGTTGAACATTTAGTTTTTTACAATTTTAAATTTTTTTTTATTGTCAAACAAATTTACGACCAATTAATGACCGATTAGATACCATCCTAAAAATATTAATAACGCACTCAATGACCACTTTGCAACCAATTACTGACCGCTTTTAAAGGCCACTTTGCTATTGATTTGTGACCGTCACATTATTGTGATCGAATTGCAACTGATAGTCACAAGACCATTGAAAGACTCAATAGCCACCATCTTCAATTCATCTGCAGTTACAATTGCCATTATTGGTCGCTAAAATATTAGCGACCAGTTATCTTGCGACCAGCTGCTGATGCTTGCAAATTGGTGACAATTATCTGTTAGCGACCGATTTTGGCAATAAATTAGTTGCTATTTGTCGGGTTTTTTTAGTGTAATGAGTTTATTTTAAAATAACTTTTAGTGTGCTTATACTCGCCTGTTTTTTAGTGTCGATAATAGTGATTTATCGATTTGTGAATAGTACCATCGGTCCGGAAAAATTACTACATGTGTCTAGTATGTTAATTAATATTTTTGGAGCATGTTTGCATGATTTAGGTGGGTAGAGAATATTTCATGAATATTTTTGGAGAATTGCGGCAACTAATGAATATTATTTTTACTGTAGTATATTAAGGAATAAATGAGGAATTATTTTTGTGAAGTTAATTTAATTAATTTCTGGAGTTAAATAATATTTGGAAAAGAATTATTTGAGGAATATTTAGAGCCATTGGATGAGATTACCTAGGACTTGATCATAGCCATTGATTTAGCATAAAATGAGAAGCAAAATTTGACTTTGCTACTTAAGTCACCAACAACTTCTCTTTCTTCTTCCCATCTCCATCTCCCACGCCATTTTCATGTCTTTCTTCCTCCTCCATTTCTTTCACTTTCTTACCACAAATCACCACTAAATAACCAAATTAAATCAAAGAATAGTGATTAACTCTTAAGAATTAAGTAGTAGGAGTTAAAATTTGGAGTTCCTAAGCTAGAGAATTAAAATTGCCATTGAAGAGAGGTTGGTGAGCCCTCTCACAAAGGAAAGGATAAAGCTTAAGGAAAGAGCTTTATAAGCTCCTTCAAGCTTCATTTAAGAGGTTAGTGCTATAATACTTTCAATTTCTTTTCAATTTCTTCAAGTTGAAATTTTTAGGTTTTGGTTGATTTTTATGAATGTGTGTGAATTGAGCTGGGGAATTGTTGTTAAATGGTTTTAATATGATTTTCCAAGACTCTTAAGCATGGAAGAATGATTAGAAGGGAAAGAAAACATTCCCTTCTCTTCTAACCAAGAGTGGCCGAACCACTCATGGTGAAGGACACTTTGTGTCCTTTTGATTTTTGTGCTTGTTTGGACTTGAATGAGTTTTGAAATGTGCTTTCTTATGATTTATGAAATGAATTTGGAAAGAAATCATTTCCCCTTTCAATTTTGAGGAATGGCCAAATCATGTTAAGGTGAAGGACATTTTGATTTCTTTGATTTTCAAGCTTCATTTTGATTTAAATGAGCTTATTAATAAGTGATTTGGTGATGGTTCAAATTTCAAATTGAATTTCAATGTGTAAGTATTCTTTTCATGACTTAAAGAAGGTTTTTGAAGTATTAAAAGAGTCTTATGATTACTTATTTAAGAAATGGATTTAACGATTTTAAAGTGTGATTTTAAGTTGATAATTAGTACTTTTAATGGAGGCATTATGAAAGAAAGGTTTTTTCTTGAAAATGAATCGATTTTTGTTGGATTTTACAAGTTGTAAGTTAAGTGGTTTTAAATTAATAAGTGCTAATTTTAAAATGTTTTTGGATAAGGAATGGTGAATGAGAAATAAGACTTACTGTGGGAAAATACATTTATTTGAAGCTCTACTATACATGATTGACATGTGGTATGATGAGATATATTACGATATGTGAGCATGCTCGGGTTACCAGCCCATTCTGTTTGGTGGAGCTATGATCATATGCTAAGGTTATCAGCCCTTATAAATAGGCGGATGCGCTTATTATTTGTGGTAGTGCTTCCATAGGCCACAGTGGTATAATTGATGGGTGGTGCTTTTACAGGCCACGGTGGCGCTTCCATAAGCCACGGTGGCGCTTCCATAGGCCACGATTGTGTGAATGTTGGGTGGTGTTTTCACAGGCTACGATCGAATCTGCTTATATTCATTCGGTATAGGTGTGAGCCTTAATAAAAAAAAAAAAAAAGTAGAATTTTATTTCATTATAAAGGAATCGAAATCATATATATGTGTTTGTGTTATTTTCTTATTTATTTTGAGTTTGGTATAAATTTTCAAGATGTGAATTTCTTTATTGATTTTTTTTAGAATATTCGGATTTAACTAGTACGTTTTCGGTGTTTAATATATATATTTGAAATTGAGTATTTTGAAACATATTTGAAATTTGTTATTTGGCTTTTTCTTGGTTATTTTTAATTTATATTTAATTAGCACCACTGAGTCTTTCACTCAGCGCGTTGATTTTTATCACGCACAGGCTGTGAGCTATGGGTGCTACGCGAAAACCAAAGAGATAGCATCAGAGTAGGAGTATAGCTTTTTGATAGGATATGTATATATTAATATAAATTATGACATGTATAATATTTTTGTGATAGTATTGGAGTTGTAAATAATGAGATTGATGGTTATAATAGTTTAATTATTCGATTATATATTGGTGTATGAATGATGAAATATATATTCTTAGAATGAATGGTGAGATATTATGTTAGTACTTAATCGAATTAATATAACCTTTAGAAGTGCTGCGAGATCTTTGCAATGATTTAGAGTTGAGGTTTGGAGGTTGATATTGGAAGTGTGTATATTTTTTCTTTGTGTGGCAAGTTAAATTTTTGTGGAAACTCTTGCGAAATTTTCGTAGGAATTTTCTTAACTTTATTTTTAAATTTTAAATTACTTGCCTTCTAATGAAAATCTAACCACTTCTAATATATGATTTAGAGATAGTGAGTGACATAAAACGGTACTCCAGCACCGAATGTGGCATCCGCCGTTTAGTTCTCTAGGATTGAGCGGCAGGTGTTACATATAAAATATAAAATTCATTAACTTTGTAAATGAATGTAAAATAATCACATAAATTATGATTTTATTTTGTCTGAATGTTTATAATTAAATAAATGGTTAGAAAAATTGAAAGGAAAAAAATGTTTCAGACAATGTAATTTATAATTATGTAAAATTTAAAGGAAAAATACATTGTTGAACTGCAATATCTATCAAAGAATATAATTTTACACTAATTATTTTAATTTTTTTTTCTTCTTTGGTTTTTTTTCCCTTAGATTTTAGCTTTTTAAGTCTGAGTATTTTTTCTTTTTTTACAATCACTTTTTTTTTTTCTTAGACTTCCAGCTTTTTAAGTCAAGTATGTTATGCAGTAGCATGTTTATTTAGTCAAATAAGTACATAATTAATTTATGAAGTATTTGTTTTAATCAGGCATAAAAAAATTCAGCCTTTTTTTTTGCGCCTATTATATTATTCATCAAATTAATATAATTTATGGACTTTTAAAGGATTTGTATTGCTTTAACTTTGTTTCAGTTCAAACCAAATCAAATCAGTACAAACTGAATAAATCAAAATCTTATATGAAAAAAAACTAAGCCAAACTGATTCAATCCGATTCAGCTTTTCAATTTTAAATATTTCTTCTAATAAATCAGTTCGAGACATTTTAGTTTATTATATTAAAGCTAAATCAGACAAAATTTGTTACGTAAGGTGCGATGAAAACAAAAAGAAGAAATAGCAACCTACCGCACCTTTAAAACTCATCAAATGGAGTCATTCAACCTTGACAATACTAACACTTCTTTTTTTCTTAAAAAAAAATTACCAATTATTAATCAATAATGAATATAACTTGAGTACATATTCCTGTAGAAAAAAAAAACACAAATATAAAAATTGAAATTTTCTGTTCGAAGATTATTTTAATCTTGGCAGAATAAATTAATCTTCTGAACAAAAACCTTTTTTCAAATAGGATGACAAGAAATCTTTAGCGATATTATTTCCCCTGCCAGAAGAGTTTAATATACCAAATTTTGTGGAACAAGTCACTGTCAGACTCCATTGATAAAAGAAATTTATCTTAATGCGAAGATTTGAATTCTCCAGTTACAAGCAATCAACGATCCATCTAGCCTTCCGAACCATCCGAAAAATAAAAGATATACATAAAAACTCCTCAATAATGAAAAAATGATTCCATGACAGGAGAGATTAAAAAACACTCAAGATCCAAGAGACAATCCAAATTTTGTTCCAAGCAATCATAAATTTGAAAATTATTAAAACAAAACTACATAAAAGGAAGAAAAACAATATAGAAGAATGAAAAGAAATCATAGTGACTAAAGAAGATGGCCAGCGGTTGTTTGGAAACAAAATTTAGAAAAACCAAAAAAAGAGAACGCAAGAAAAGACAGACAATTATTAACTCAAACAATTAGTACGAACAGATTTTTGGTTGGTGAGTTTCTCTTTAACCTACGAAAATTGCTAACAGACCACAAGTCATAACTCAGTTTTTGAAAATAGAGGTTATTTTAAAGGAGAAAAAAGTAGCACAAACAAAAGAAAACATATTATGAACATGAAAAAAGTATTAATTGAAATGGAACCAGCAATAACATCCGTATTTCCAAATAGAATTTTCCACCCCATACTGGTATCAAACCGGTGGATCTAAAAAATATGATGATGACCACTAGCAACAATTAATGATAATGAACTATTCATTTTAAGTTATTATAAAGCTATTGTCACAACACACGTCATTGGAAATGTTTGGTTCGGGTTCCACTCATTTTCTAATTTTCATTTTAAAGATGATACAGGTTATCATAAACAATCTACCACCTTCAGCTGCATAACTGTAGTTGCTACTGAACTTCGGTGGAGAGCAGTGCTGAAAAATGTTCTACCACTGAGCCAAAGCTGATTGGAAAAGGCATTTTAATAGACAATCTGTGCATCAGCAGATGAAAATTAGCTGCTGTCTCTTCAAGGATTTGAATGCAGAAAACAAACTGGATGCTACAGGACCACCAGACTTCAAATTAACAATTGATCAATATGTTCCAATAAGAAATGCCAATTGAAACTTCCAAAAATCATATCATGTATGCTACACGGGGCATTACATATTCCTTGAGTTGCGTTTCACACTTAGCATCCACATACCTGTCTTGCAAGTGCAATAAATATCCATGTGTTTTGGAGTTCATTTTTGGGATGCACGATGACTGCTAGACCATCCCCCATTTCTAATGGCATCATCAGTCCTCACCCTGCGATAAAAGAGAACGTATGCAGCAGCAGACTTCACATCATCTTCATTTATGGGTGATATGTGGCTGTCATCAAAGTTATACCACCTGTTCTCATCCAGTAGCTGCATATTGCACAAATGATATGAATAGAATGAGATACAACCTTTAAATGAATGTGTAGGTTCCAGAGGCGTCAAAAGTCAATTAGTGTAACAACTACTACCTTAAGGTTAAATTAATCAGATAAACAATAAAGTAGTGAATTTGTGTTGCTAGAAAGCCAACAAATTAGAGCACTTACATCTGATTTTCGGTTCATGTGAAAGCTATAAAGAGTAGTATATTAAGCGGACAACTATTCATGAATGGGTTTGATTAAGAAGGAAAATAAAATAAGAAAGGATGGAATTAGAGCTGTTGTAATGCAGACTCAGCAAATTAAACATCCATGTCAAGAGTCTTTTGTGCAAAATTGTTTGATGTGGCATTTAATAGGGTTTAAAGGAAGAGATTCAATTGCCGGAAATCTTTGATAAAACAAATTCTAATTTCTCAATTATGGTAAATCAATATACTAAACAACATAATCCTTTTTGTAAAACACATGTCAAGTTTAGTTACTACATAATATATATCACTTTTGCTTCTGCTTTTACGGTAATAACAGACTTCCCATTATCCAGGAAAAGCCTATGTGCCAAATTATGAGTTTCATGCATTGACAACTTAACATCTTATTCATTTGCACCAGATAATACCCAAAAAAAAGGTGTTAAACAAATACATAATCACGCCTTTACCAATTGATAACACTCCAATCAATAAGCACAAAATTCATAAAGAAGCACTTCATCATTTGACAGGGAAGTTCATCGAGCTCCTTTTTTAATTCTTAGTAAGTAAGAATATGATCCCAAATAATTAACTAATTAATATAAACTTAATGGATGAGAGATCCAAAAGAAAATGTGCCTAGAACTTTTAAAACTAAGTAGAGTACTCCAATAGTCGAAGTTTACAGTAGATTTCATTGTGGTCACAGAACTTTAATTTGTTAATATTTTGTAACTGAACTTTGATGTTGTTGCAATAATGATACTATCACTTGACTTTGGCGAGATTTCAGTGAAAATTAAACTGAAAACATAACATGACATACACAATTCATCAACACTATAATGCTAAAACTAAGATTTATAGAGCAAAAACCAGCTGAAGTAACCTCAGATTATCTCCTTTTTCTTCTCATAAAATCAATCTCGAATTGAGTGCCACATCAGGTTTCCAACGGGCTTTTCGCTTGAATCAGATGACAATACCACAGTCGCAACAAATCGAAGTGCGGTTACCAAATACTAACATATTGAAGTTTTGCAACCACAATGAAATTCAATGCAAAGTTTTGTAACCATAAAAACAAACCTTAAATGTTTTAAGAGAACTCAAGAATCATCCTAAATACAAGTCTAACCACTATCGCAAGTTCTGCTCCTGAATGCAAATACCCTGCTCTTCTACTAATACATATAACAAAATTTAGTTTAAACAGTACTAAGTCCATTAAATTTTATCTTTTATACATAAAAATTTGTTGGAAAATATATACCTATGGGTGGCTAAGCATACAAGTTCTACACACACACACACAGAGAGAGAGAGAGAGAGAGAGAGAGAATAAGAAGAAGGAGAAGGAGAAAATCCAAATCCAAGATCTAAAACCTATTATGAATTATTATATCCTCACCTTGATATGTGCTGTATAGTGCCCACTTCCCATGCCACCATAATGGTTGGTTAATGCATAGAGTTCGTAGATCTGACGTCGGGTGTTATTCTTGTTGGCTACATAACTTGTCAAGTCTAAGTCATGAACTGGGAAGTTGACAAAAGTTTCCAATTTATGCTTCATTGACCTGCTATATGAGAACCTCTTCAAGTGGATGACTAAGACTTCAGGAAGTCTCCACAAGTCAAGCTTTTTACTCGCTTGTCGTTCTTCTTTGCATTGTGGACAGTTCCTTTATAAGACAGACTCACATTAGTCCTTTCTTGCAATTTGCTATCCATGAATACAAAGTTCAATTATGAAATCTAAGTAATTTAAAGCTACAGGAATGCAGCAAAAGAGAAAAATAAAAAAGGAAAATATATCATGCATCATTCAGAAGTGCTGAAAATTGTAGTTTTCATGATATACAGCTCATAAAGGAGAAAAAAAAAAGAATAATACATAAAGATTTTTCATGAAATATTGTCAGCATTTATACGAAAACAACTGTTAGTGGGAAGAAATGCAAGAAGAAAATGCACTAACCACATGTCTTCAGGTACCAAGGGCTCTTCACGTAGAAAAGCTTCTAGACAGGTGTACAAGGAGAGAGGTTCAGTACGAGCTTTCTTATTCACAGGTCCGTATTTCAGCACTTCAGGCAAGTTTTCCAAGTAATGGGTATGATACTTCTGTAGGAGCTCCTCTGACCAATCTACATATACTACTATTGATGTTACCGATGAAGATAATCTAATGGCTTTCTCTTCTCCCACTGAAAGATCAATGCATGCATTACTTTCATCAACCAACTGAAGAGGTAGCTTCAATGATGTCACTGCCTTCGAACTACTAGCATACTTTATTACAGAATCTGATACAGGACCACGTGCATCACCAGAATTGTTCTCATGAGATGCATCTGATGGTGGCACCGAATTGTTGGAATCAGCAATTTCAGCATGTTTTGAACTCTCAACACTTAGAAATGGGGAGAGCAATTTGTGGACAGCGATCTGTATATCACCTCTTGTAATGACACTATCACATGACATTAACGATAAAAGAGGTGTACCATAAGGTTTCCAACATGATGCAGTTTGAGCATCATTTGTTTCCCTGCTATATCAATGAAAAAAAAAGGTACATATGAGAGAAAATTAAAAAGTATCCGAACACATACCACTGTAAACTAATAAATATAAATGCTAACATTATTTCAAGATATGAAAATCCAAATGAAAAAATTAAATAAATAATACATACCTTTCTTGACGGCGATGAATCAACCTAAGCATAAGCATTTTCTTTACAGACTTTGGGATTTTGTAGGCAGCAAGATGGTCATCATCTTTGATTGTGGACAAAGATATTAAAGGGTCTTCTAAAAATCTTTGGAATAAATGATTTCTTACCTGTTAACACCACAATTAAATAAGTTAACCCACTTACATGCAGATCTATAATTCCCCAAATACGAGAGTGATAATGCTTTAATGTTGTAAACCTCAGCAAGTTTAAGATCTTCGTTGTTCTTTAAACAACAAGAATTGCTAAGTGCATGAATCAAATCCCTACACCGTCCCTGCTTTGGAACAGTCACTGTGCAAGTAAATGGCAGGGCACTCCCATCACAAGTGAAGACTGTCACTGTAATAGATCGTGTAGTAGTGGATTGGAGCGGCAAAGAAAGATACATGAACGGATCAAATGTGACGGAGACTTTATTGCACACTGGACAAACCAAAGTCGACTTGTATTGGCCCTGTCCAACAGTAAAGTCAAATATGTGAATGCGAACTAAGTTCAGAAACTTTCCAGACAGTGGTACACAGGCAAATTAATTGGTTTCAAGGTAAATGAAACAACAAATAAAATTAATTGGTTTCAAGGTAAATGAAACGACAAATGACTGATGCACATAACAAACTAGTAATAACCAAATACTAACAATTTGGAAAAAAAGACAAAGACAGTCTCACAAAAAGGGAGGAAGGAGAATTCATTAAAGAATTCTTCACCAAAAAAGTAAAATATCATTAAACAAAAATCATTCCCCATTTGTAACTGGCCATGCTCATTAAAGTTTTCATTACAAAGACAAGAAACACCAACCCTGCTGGTTATCCATGTAAAAAGCAAATTCAAGATAAAGATAAAATTGACAGAAACATGCAAAATATAAACAGAAACAACATAAAACCACACTGGGGAAATGGACTAGAAAATCCAACCATACCAAAAATCACCCAAAAACAAATACAGGTCCACCAACAAACTGGATGAGAATATTTCCAAGTAAACACTGAAACATGGTAAACAGAATACAAGTTGCATAGCCATCAACTTCTGTAGAAGAGAATAGCATACATCTTACATCTACTCGTGCAATTATACTGCATTGCTTTAGGAGTCAATAAAACCAGCTCCCACCAGTCACCCAAGTTGTTGTTATGGAAGATCAACTACAAATCAGAACTTGGTCTAAAAGAGCTCACATGCATTAAACCTTGCCAAATATTGTGTGAAGATGCTAGGTGCTTGTAATAGAACACATGGCATGAAAAATTAATTTTTTTCTAATGCTGAATATCAGTCAGTTCTATCATCACCAACATATCCTATGTCAAATGATCTATCACCGAGCCACAGTCAAAGTGATATTATGTCCAGTTGTCCTAAACATTTTGAATTCTAGCTAACAAAAACTTATTACAGATTACTATCAACACGGGAACCTAATATCTGAACCAGCATATTCTGTGCTTCAAGCCTTGAATGTGATAGAAATCCTCTTCTCAAGACCTATTTCCGAAAGAAAAGGACACAAGGAGATGTGGCTGAGTTAGTTACATCAGAATATTTGAAGACTGAAATAGTCAAGCCAAACGTGGCCACTCTCCTGGGCTGTTACATCTCATGACCATATTGCAGCACCACTTTTCCCATTATTTTCCTAAATTTCAGCAAGTATTTCTTTAGTGTTTCATAATAACATCAACAGATATTGCTATAAATACCTGTTGGATGTTTCTTCATTTTCTCATTACTGGCATTTGAATATTTAGTTTGTAACAGGAGCTTTGTACTCTCCATACAGACAACTTTATTCAAATGTAAGTGTTAAGTTTCTGGCACTGAGATATTTCAATAAAAAATTCCTTTCCATATCAATCCTCCATATTTCTTAATTTTCTGGTCATTATCAGTATGCATCAGAAATTCATTGCTCAAAAAAACACTCATGTAGAAAAAAGGATTTGAACCCTTTTTTTTTAATGGGTATTTCGCCCATTCTTATTCAATGCTGAGTCGATAACCTAAGCATTAAAGTAAATTCTTTGGATTTGAATTTGAAGAAAAAATAAAATAAAATAAAATAATCCTAATACCATTTCCTGAATTGTGCCAAGCAATATGGTTACTCCTAACAATGCGAGGAATAGAAGCTTTCCAAACATTACAATACGTATCCATCATTTTGGAGCCTCAAAATCAAATAAGTAATATCTTACCAAAACACAAAGGCAAAGAGCAACCAATGCAAAAAAACAGAACTGTCAGATAGAACTAAACAGATTTTTATACAACAATGAAATAGGGCCTCATTTGTTAATTCATCACAGATGATTCGGAGATGTTTTGCAAGAATTTTATAATTAGAAAATTAGACTTTCCTGGTAAAAAATTTTGAAGTGTCAATATAATACTCACTTGACAAACATCAACAATAATAGAATCATTACGAGCAATGTGATTCGACCAGTACTCATCAGCAACTTCTTCATCTGGACGACCATCGGCATCTCTAGACTCTATATAAGGTTTGTGTTTTACACGATTCAAGTCCTCATGAAGACCGTCAAGGAGAAATGCTAAAAGTTCCTGAGACAATAACAAAACCTCTTAAACCAAGAAGAGAAAGAAAACACAATTAGTTAAGATTATTTAACTTACAAACCTGAGAATCATGCTGATTGTGACCACTAAATTGAGGGGAAAAACGAGCCAGCTTTAATTTAAATTGACGAGGATTGACTGGTGTCCGCCCAGGTGCCCATAGCTTTCGTAGTAACTCACCAAATACTATAGCTAGTTCACCCTAGAACATGAACACTTTAGTTCAATAGATTTTAAAATGAATTGCAATCATGTTGTACTACTTTAAGAATAGCTGCTAAAACTTTTAGCTAGTAACATCAAGTATAACGTATTAAAAAGTTATCTACTAAAATTAAACTCATACTCAAAAGTACAAAACACTTCATACCTCAAGGTTAGGTCTACATAGTTAGCTAGATGCTACTTCCCTCTCCCCAAATGAGGAGCAAAATCTAAGAACACTAGTACAATTCAACAGCAATGCAAATGTAAAGGCAGATGTTTTGGTTGGCCACATATGGAGTGTAGGATTGTATGAAAGTAATTAATATTTCTTACATTAAAAGATATTTTTGACCGGTAATTATTCCAAAAAAAACTACTCATGCCCAGTAATGCAAGAGAAGCTAGTGATAAATGGGATGGCATGCAACTGTCAACACAAAAGAGAAGACAAACAAAGATTTTTAGTTCCACGCAGATAATTTCCTTAGACTTTTCAGCCCTCCACTTACATTGCTCACAGTACCTCCTTCAAATGTTTGTTATTAAACCGTAGTTGAAAGAAAAATTCTTAACCACTATCTAAACTAGGCTCAAAGAAAACATACCCAAGCTTCAAAAATACACAATTCAAGCATCAACTCTGACTTGAGTCCATCGATATATGTAATATATACCATGTAAAGATACTAAAAGATTAAGCTCTAGTCCAAGTACAGAATCAGCGACATTTTCACTTACAGTTCAATATTCCCAATAGTCTAGATACTTCACATCTCTTACCTTCAGGTTAGGTCTACATAGTTAGCTAGAAACAATTTCCCTCTTCTAAAAATGTAAAGGCAAACATTTCGATTTGACCACATTTGGAGTGTAGGGTGTGAAATGGGATAGCATGCGACTGTTTATGCAAGAGAGAAGACAAACAGTAGTGCTACGTCCCAGGTGGATAATTTCCTTTGACTTTTCAACCTTGATTATGTCACTCAAAGGACCAGCTTCTGATGTTTGTTATTAAACAACAGTTGCAAAGTAGAATGCTTGCAACTAACCAATATCTAAACTAGGCTCCGATAAAACAACTTGAACTCCAAAAGTATTCAATTCAAGCATCAAGTCTGACTTAGGTCCATCTATATATGTAATATATGCCACTAAAAATACTAAAAATTATGTATTTAGAAAGGATGCTGGAGTAGGCTCAACAGACTGCGGGATACTTTCTAATTTGCTGAGATGTTTTTCTACAAAATTCTGGAGCCATGCCTGTGTGGGACTCTGACAAGTACCAAAATTCCAGACACAATATCCAGCTACTTCAATAACATACTTGTATGCAGCAGCTCTAAATACATGCATATAAGTTTAAAGATGTGTGTTCACACACACGCATGTATGTGACTGTAAATTTGAACCTGAAAAGGTTAGGTCTGCAAAATATTAATGATAAAATGCACATAATGTCAAAGACAAACTAATACAGAACTGCCAAGATGTTACAATCCCAAATTTGGATCTAGTTATGGTTCTTTGAATTAGGGGATCGGGTTTGAGATAGGGTGTCTTAGAAGGAGCTTTCTTCCTTCTATCTATGGTAACAGACTTACACAGTGTTCAACAACATTTTTTTAAATAGTCAAAACACTAAACGGTATTTTTTATTGTGTTCGGTAATATAGCTTCTGAACTAGTTTTTACAGGTTAAGATAACGTTTTATAAAAAGTTAACCCATGTAACGTTTAATTTTTAACGTTTTATGAAAAGCTATTCAAACAGTTAATAGTTAATACTACTATAACAACTAACAGTTACCAAAACAGTTAATTTTGCGAAATAGATCCTTAGAAAGAATCTGCAATCTCTTAGAGTTCGTCAAGAGAGAACTTTACAGTCTCTGAGTTTTATGGACTCAAAACCTTTTCTTAAAATTCTGCTTACATTTTTCATGATATCACAGCCTTTTAAACAAATAAATGCAAAGCTAAAACTACCCACTACAATAACTATCCATTTCAATAAATAACTTGCTTAACCAACCCGCTAATAGTCACAAATAAAGAAACTCACAACAACATGATTAAAAACTGAACAACTAAATAAAACTACCTTAAATACAGCAGTAAAGCTACCCTAAGTATAGTAGCTCCATAACAAAGCACCACAGATGATCTCTAATATGTCCAAACAAGTCAAAGGAAAGAACCCCATATAATAAAAATGTAAAATATGGATGCATTGATCAAGCAGAAAAAATTTTATCAATCAATCAAGCGATAAAGCTAATTTTGCATGGAAAAATAAGGCAATATAGTTTCTCAATAAAAAATCAGTGTATTCACTACCAAACCATAGCCTTTTGCACAGAGGTTTAATTTCTCTACTTTGTTTACATATCATGAATAGCTTGTGGAAAATATTTTCTTTCACGAAACTAATTTTTACTATATTGTTACAATATTGAAAGTCAGTTGAAATCTACTCCCTAGCATTTGTAGCATTTGAAGATAACTAAAAATGAAATAATTTTTGGTTGATGAAGTAAACCACGAGACATTTGAACATATAAGGACTACGTAATTTCCACATGATTTTAATTCACCTGAATTGAAGAGAAAATTAAGTGGAAAAGGATAAATTGTCATGGTCAGCAGACCGTTGAAAACCAATGGAAAGCTGCAACTAGTAAGCACCAGTGGCAGTCTGTTGTGGACAGTGACTTAGTTGGTACTTCATTAATTTAGATCACAGCCGAGGCCAGATCCGGGTTTCAATAGGATGTGAAACGAGTCTGTTGTGGTCATTCATAAAAATAGCAACACGTAACTAATTCTTTTTCTAAAAATTGGAAGACGTACGAAACTAGGAGTTATTGAAGGAGTGTATTAAAATCACAAAATGCCAGTAAATAATTGACACAACATGTAAAATGAAGACATTGAATCCATGATTTATCCTCATTATCAATGAACTTAAACAATTAGCATCGGGGGGAAAAAAGAATAATGATCTACCTTGTTACTACCAAAACAAATTCTCTAGGAAGTTCATAAGTCTCAATGTAATGTTAACCTTCTTAACAAATACGGGTCAATTATACATGTTATGTGATAAAAACCATTCAAAAAATGTATTGAAAACTTCTGAAAAATTGTAGATCTAGTAAATTATCTACCATACAAGTAAATCCATCACAAGTATAACATAAACCAAATGTTTTCACAAAAAATCTGCAAACAGAAAAAGAAAGTCCACATCAACTCATCCCTGTCAACGAAAATGTGAAAAATATTCTTCTTACTTGATTTTTGCCTTGTGACCAAGTAATCAAGCAGTAATTTCAAGTGCTGAGTTTTTTCAAGGATTTAAGTTGAAGAAAAATTATAAATGGTGATATATGCACAATGATCCCTCCATCGTAACTGGCACGTTTTAAATCCATGGAATCACCCATGTGGTTCTCTTGTGGGGTTTCTTCCCTTACTGTAACTTCAAAGGTTCCAAAAATGGCCAACCATTTTGAAAATTAGAAATCATTTTTCTTGAAAATTGTTTAGTTTTCACTTTACAAAGAATAATAAAAAAAGCATTTTCTGTTGACTGATTTCCCATGCACCCGCAAACCTAGGAAAAATGCAGATAATATTTTTAAGAAATTATTGTCATTTCCACCAAAACAGCTTTAAATTTGTTCTCAAATCAAGATGGGAAAATGACAATGGGATATTGATACTTAGTTTCAATTGTATCTCAAACTTACCATCATGCCCAAGTTATTTTGCCAATTTATCTCTTGATGATAGTCCTCCCTGAAGTATTTAGCAAACTCAGGAGTATGAACAAGACATTGTATTGCACTATTCATAAAGCATGTGTTTCCTAGGTTCTGCAAACCGGTCAGGCCACCAGTAGACCCCCTTGTACTGACACCAGTAACCCCATACATGTTATCCAACTCCCCACCTGGAGATGTATTGTTTTGACCCTGTGGCAACTCCACATTGCAGCTTCTAGAAGCACCCTTGCTTGCAGAAAAACCTCCTGCAATTGATAAGCTTGACTTAGAAGGCTCTAAAAGAATAGTACTAGCTTCCTTCTGAGTAGATCCATTGTGCATAATAGGACTCATATGACCACTCAATGCAGTACCATTAACATTGTTAAGAACCTCCACCAGAATCTGTACATACAATTATAGAATGAAAGTAAAATGTTAAAGTGCTGAATGTATCACAAAAAATAAAGAAAATTTCTGAATATATAAATTCTAAAAGGAAATCTGAGAAAAAAAATGCACAGAAGATCACATACATGCTATTTTACATGAATCTGTTGCACATGCATGTGATCATGGGTATCATACTTTTTCCATTGCTTTCTGCGAGCATGCCAGTGACTCTTCACAGGGTGAACTACAGAAACATCATTTTGGCCTATCAAATAGACATTCTCTCCATAGTACTGACATAATAATAAATTTGGAACACGCTCGTACTTTCAAATTAAATCAAGCAGTCACATATAACAAGTGCCTCCTACAAAGTATTGTAAAAAGTGTAACTAAAAAAAATAAAAGTAAAAAGAGAAAAGGAAAATTGTTAGACAGTAAACACCCTAACTATCCTCCAAAAACGGGTAACAAAGTTAAAAGTGGTCTAGCTATTTTGAATAGCATCACATAAATTAGGTTTCTCAGCCCACAAGACTGACTTCCCTTTACGAGGAGGTCTAAGGAGTGATCTTAGAACAGAAGCTCACCCTCAATACAAACTACAAATAGGAAACTTTGATGACCATATCCAAGTACAGAAGGGACATTTTCAAACCTATTTTTACACGTCATCCCTGAACTATAGCTTCTATCATATTTTCAAACTGTTATGGAAAGTCGGCTCTATTGAAATAATATGCTAGCATGATCTTAGGGATTGAATATATGCTTTCCTAAGTAGGCTACAATTATTTGCATAGAATATTGTAATCACCTCATAAACATAGAATTCTTTCATATCAGATTAACACAAACCTAGAATTCAATTTCTCACATAAAATTCCTGAACTACCATTTGTGTAACAGAAAAAGGAAGATTACCGATTTGCCGGCCAAGCTCCACCAAAATGCTGACGTCAACAGCATAATCTTCAATTATAGCATTAAGCTATATTTGGGTTCTTGTTTTCACTTTTCATTTTTAGCACTGATGGTGTTGGTTATGGTGGTGAGTTTGGATGGTGATTATGTAGGTTGTGGTGGTGAATTTGGTGGTATTTAAAGCCAGTGATTGGCAACAGACATGATAAAGTAAGAGATTGAGAGATGCAAGAGATAGAAAGCTAATTGGAAGAGGTAAAGAGAGATGCAGCTGATTAATGTGGCGGGAGGGAGAAAGCTTATAGGAAGAACGAATGCAGCTGACTAAGCATGCTTATATGACAAAAATATTATAATTGTTGTGCTGTCCATGTCAACATTCCGGTGGAGCTTGGACAGTATGATACAAATTGAATTCTAGGTACGACAGTATGATAGGGGTTATAGTTCAAAGACCAACAGGTGAACATCAGCTGCCATTTTCAAGAATCATGCAATTGGAAAAAGTTAGTAAAGACGCATCAAGCACATGCTAGAATTTGACCAAACCCCTCAAACAGCAAAACTAAGATGTCCCATAAATTACGCGGTACATGTGTGCCATCGAACTACTTGATTTTAGTGACTCCACCATCTCAAAGTCCATTATATCTTACAATAATTCCAATTATTCATTTCACCCAACCACATCAACCTAGATAACACTATCTTTTACCATGAAGCCTCTAAATATTCCTACCACCCCAAAATTAGCCCTTTGTAACTTGCCCATCAAAAAGGAAAGCATTTCAACAGCACGAAGAACCTCTAAGATAAAAAAAACTAAATATTATCACTCACTCACCAGTTTCTTTATAAACCGTGTAGAGAACAACTCAAGAATTGTTATTAAAACAGTATAAAGTTGTTAGCATCCAAATAAAATTTTGAAGAAGACTCCATAAATACCCAGATAATCCCACATATGCACTTCAATTGATCATGCTTTAATCAAACTTTCCAAAGACATATTTGCCAATCTTTTATGCTTCTAGGTAATGAGCATATATTCCCCGTTTCAAAACAATAGAAGAAAGTTGATTACCAGAAAGTATATTTTTTTTATGTTGATGGTGAATAGAGGTTAAAATAAATCAAAAATAGAACTGATGCTGCAGAAAAATGTACTTTATAATGTAATACAATCAATTACTATTACAAGAAAATACAACTAAGAATGCTGTAATTAAACCAACTAAATTTACAGCTGTACTTTAAAACTAAATTATTCCGAGGATAATAGAATGCTATTAAGTATAAGAATTTATACTGAAGAGTTTTCTGATCGAGCTCTCACTTGGAAATTCATGTTACGGGCATTTCTAATTCTTTTCACAGGTTAGAAATAAACATGATCAATGAAAACTTCCAATAGTGACCATTGTACTATAGTTTCTTTAGTTATCACTGTGTTCAATTGTGTAAGAAAACTCTTGTTCAAAATTACTCCTGTAAGCTGTAACAGCCATCAGTGTCACCATTTGCTCTAATTCCCCAAATTCGGTTCAATACTCCCAACATTTTTATTTGTATTATTCCATAGCAATTGCTTATCTCCTTGCACAATATTGTCAACTGTATTTAAGAATACCATCAAATTCGGTGGAAGCATTAGCGTTGTAAGATGATTGAATCACATGCAATTCACTAATCTAAAAATAAAATTAACTTCCACAGTGACCATATCATTGAATAACATCTGAACCATACTGTTTTCGTGGGACCACAACCACACGCTATTATGACCAAAAAAGTTAGAGAGTGGTCTGAAATTTGCTTTTGGAAGGTTTACTTTCCATGCATTTACCTTTTTTCTGTCTCTTAATACTACTTCAATTACTGGTTTCTATGCTTCAAACATAGGCTTATACAAGCTTGAGGAACTAAAAATGAAACAGAAATGACAGCTCTTATCACATTCCTTAGCATCCTTCATTCTTTTCATGGGACATGAGGATTTGGACTCTGGAAACTTCCGTAATCTTTTCTTGTAAGTCTTTGTGTTTCCTGGTTCATGCTCATACTGAAACAATTTTCTATTATTTACGTGTGCATTGGCAACAGCAAGACTCATGCCCATCTTTCTTGCATTGCTCTATTTCTAGGCATCATTGGAACAGACCATTGATATCTTTAGGAAAATGATATCGGTTGGAGGACAAACTCTTTATCAATTTTTCTTCTTTCATCTCACTAGGTTCAAGACTAATAAAAATGAGATTTAGATGGTCCTTGTGAGATGTTCTACTGTTGCAATAGCTAGCTTATTTAGAAGTTAACCAATGAAAAATAATAATAAATAAATAAACAGTATGAATTGGTCCAGCAACTGTTAGATTCAGTTTAGCTTTTTTACAATGTTCAGCTTTTGGGGATTTTGCATTTTTATAACAGAAACTCTTAAGAATTGGAGAGAGTTTCCAGTTTAATAAGTTTTTTCATTGAGCTTCCATCAGTATATTCTTTATTAAAAAGGATATCTTATCCTCCTTGTACTCATTCCCTTCTTTGTCAACAACAAATTAATTACTTTACTTAGAAGGACAGAAGAAAGCAACAAACAAATCATGTAGGAACCATACGCATGTAATAGCTACACCCACATTGTACTAAATCAAAGCAACTTACAAATATGCAATGAACGAATTTCTCTATAGCAACCATACTATTCCTACAAGCTAATAAATGATTAAGTATAAAAGAGACTTACATCCTGATCCATCTGTATGTTGGCATCATCAAGTGTTTTATCCATGTCATTCATCAAGGCATGCTTTCGTTGGCCATAGTAATCCCAAATGCATACCTGTCAAAGCCACAAAATATTAAATTCTAAGAAACCAGAAGTAAAATCCAGCTGATAAATACTATAAAAAAAGTATGGTAAAAATTTTAAAAATCAAACAAGTACAACCAAACACAACAAAGAAAGGAGCATTTACTTGCTCTGGGTTAAGATAAAAAATCTCACAAGCTCTTCTATGCAGCTCTCCAATTGTTTCCTGGCAAAAATGATTAATTTTCAGCAAAGTGAAAACAGAAAATAGTAGTGCAATTTTTGTAAAACGAAGCTCAGAGATGATTTAAAACATTGACATTGAAACTATTAGTTTCGAAATTCAAGCTGTTTTTGAACCTTAAGACTAACAATAGCTATTACTATTTCAGAATTGTAACATGTAACCACCCAAAATAATAATAATTTAACATAAAAGCAAAGTTGCAATGGCTCATTTGTGAATAATATTAGTTAGGGTAAAGTACTATTAGTCCCTCAGGTTTTGGTCAAATTCACTACTGCATATGTGTTCCTAAACAGGAATAGTTATATGTGTACATATACGTTATGTAACTCAATCATACAATCACGAGACTGAAATTCAGTTTGCAAATTCAAAATGCAGAAGCATAAAATTGTGAAGAAATAGAATTGCTAATTTACAGATCCAATAAAGGGGAATGGGATTTGGTATCGAGATTGAATAGTGAGATACAGAAAAGAGATGAAAGAAAGAGCTTGAAAAAGAGAGTTGGCTCTGGCAATGTAGAGAAGAGGATGCTCTAGCTTGTTTGGAGTATTTTAGGGTTTCTTCTCTCGCCTTTGAATCAACTTCATTCAATTGACTCGCAGAAAAAAGGTCTCTTTTTGGACAGAAGGACCTTTTAGTTGGAATGCAAACAAACCATGAGCACCTTTTCATTGGTTCTCCAAAATAAAGGGGCGAGGTGGTGAATTTAACAAAACTTGGGGGACTAAATAGTACTTTACCCTATTATATTGCAATAATGGTAATCTAAAGAAATAATTAATTTCAGAAGATGTCTTCGCTAAATGTTTAAAATGGTTTTTCTCATATGTTAACTGCTTCAATAGTAATACCATAAATGCACTTAAAATGTTAAGTATTGAAATTAAAAATTATATAACACTACTGACTGCTTTAAATTTTAATTTCCAGTGGCACATCAAACTATTTCCCTTTCTGTATCTTATAACCAACTTGGTTGACAAAATAAGTACTAAATTATGACAACTCTCAACATTATACCTTCTTGCTTATTCTTATTGTTGAATGATCACCCCTAGGCATAACGAGTAGTTGAAGACGGAGAGGATACACCTCCACAGCTAACTCTGTCTGAGAAAGGCCAGAACAGATTACTTTCCGTGCCAATGTTGGGCCACCTCCATACCTATAGAGCCAATAAGAATCACGATCAATAGATAATACATAATCAATATATAATACTTCCTTTTCAATGACAGTTCAATTATAAAATATCATCCAACAATGTGTACAATAGCAATTCCCTCATTTTCATCCAATCGAAAATTGAAAATCATGAGATATGATACTCTTTTATAGCCCATAATAAGAGGAACAAGATATAGAGCCTATCAGAGTTCTCCATTCGTCTAACCAATAACTTTAACATAACATCTAGCTAGCACCAAATATTCTACCATAAGTTAAAAGCTTATAACCAACCTTTCCATTTGTTAATTCAGAGAATGCAATTTTGACAAAGATAAGCAGGCATATGAAGTGAGTTGTCGGTCATGCATTGTAGAATTACTTACCATGAATACAACTGGTTCCAAACTTCTTGTGGAAGCAGTACATAATCACGCCCTTCTAGTAGACTACCGTGAATTTCAATGCCGACATGGGAGTTCTCTGGTTTTGAATCATATATTAAATCGGAATTATCAATACTAGCAGGTCTCTTTGAAGAACTATCCAAATCACAATGCTCCAACAAAGAGGATCCATCATTTGTAATATTTGGCTGGTCTTGGTTGACATATTCAATCCAATGTTGCCACCATCTGTCAGGAACCAATAAGAAAAAAAATTGAAAACAATATTTTCACAACATTTAAGCAATCAAAAGAAAATGTTAACAATGAATTATAAAAATCTTTCTAAAAATAATTTCTTCTAAAAGATATTAGCTGTCAAATAATTAAGAAAAAATGAAGCGATTCATCATTTCTGAATTCTTCAAGACCACACCTACTTTTTTCCCCCTTCTCTAACGTGCATTTCAAATGCCATGCATTTTAACATGGAACAATACATAAAAACCACAAATTCAATGAACAATAGAATCAAGCACCATTGACAACTTAAACCAGGGAGCAGAGGAAGTGACCATAATTGTCAAATAAGAATTGAAACCTTCACTTTGAGGATTGGGAATCAAATCATAAAATTGGGAACCAATTCTCAAAATCAACTCAAACATCAAATATCAATGTGGAGCAAACAGAAAGCATTGAGTGAGGGTGTAGATAAATGGGAGCTACCTTTAGAGAGCAAGAAACAAGGATCCATGTCTCACCACGATAAGTTCTTCTAAAATATAAATGCATATATAAATTAATTGAACATTGAAAAGTAGACCTTACACTACTTAGATAAAAAAAATTAAAAAAAAAAAATCTAAACTGTTTGTATTCCATATGAAGCAGCCATATGCAGAATAGGTAAGACCTATAGGAGAACATGATGAGACGCATGCATGAGCCATTTGGTGCTGTGAAAATCATTTTTTATCTTAAGATCAGTTCAAATTACTAGGGAAGTATTTAGAGTCTCTTTTAGCGGTAGAATTGTAAAGGAACATGTTATATTTTGAGTGTTGAACCTATTGAATCCAATGATATTCGGGTTTTTTCCAGTGAGAAAAGAATCTACATAATCAATTGGCATATCAATTCAAATGGTTCACAATTAATTGACTTGATTTGCCCATGATTGACGTATAAGGAATCAACCCAAATCATATGATTCTATCAATGGCAGAGGAACCAATAAAAGAAACATAAACAGGAATTCAAATCTAATCAGGGAACTAATAACAGTTGGTAAAAGAAACCAGATATGATAATCAATTGAAGAGAGATTTCACAGTTTAAATGACAACAAAATGCAGTATTCCAGCAATAAATCTCATGACATGTTAGGTACACCATATTAATATGAAACGAAGTAGCAGTTTCTTATTCATAATTGATAGAAGCAAAATGGCAAACAGGTGACAAAAACTAGTTCCCAATATTTTCTTTTGGCACTTTGGAATTGAAATTGTAGGGGTAGCTCTTCACTTTCACGTAAACCCCCACCTCGTCCCACCAGGACCAAGAATAAGACCTCGTCATGAATTTTTAAGTCTTAAATTAACCACTGGGGTGTCACCTAACTTATCTTTGGAAAACAAACCAAAAATCCCTACGGCACCCCCATATAGAGCGTTCATCAAAATCCCAAGTTGCATAGAAACTAAAATGCTAGCTTAATCTGAAAATATTTTCGACTCACATTCACACTCCAACATATCAACTTATCCACAGAATTCATCAGTATCCAATTGAAAGCACAGAGAAAATGCGCCTCGCAGAAGTAGAGGGAGCTTGAAACAGAGAAACTTGTCTCATACTTGGGATAAAATGCATTCCTAAAGGAAAGTTAGCTTCTTTTTGTTTTAATTTTGGAAGGTAACTCATAGCAATTGGGTAATTCGCTAAAATAAAAAAAAAAAACTATCCATAAATTATAAGAATAACATTCAACTCAAACTGAAACCAACCGTTAAAAAAGAAAACCCAGAAAAAAAAATCAACAAAGAGGATTGAAGAGAAGCTGGATTGTTACCTTTGGGTGATTAAGTAGAAGGTGTCGCCTTCTTTGCTATTAGCTTCGGCGGAAATCGCAATGTCTCTAATCAAAACCCTCTCTTCCTCTGGTGTCAGCTCCCCACTGCCGCTGTTACTGCATATCGATACCTCCGTCATAACTCCCTTTCTCGATTTTTTTTCCGAGCTAAAACGATAAAACAACGTAAGCTGGAAGATTGAAAATATCGCTTCTTTTTTTTCTCGGATTTTGTTTTCTCAGTAGCCAAACAGAATACGAACCGGTGAGAAAAAATAAGTTGGGTCATGTGCGTGCGAGACGAGAAACGCTCCCCTGCGAAATTCGGGGGTTTAGTTCTAAGACTTTGTTTGGGAAGAGGGGAAGGAAAATAATGAAAGATTTTACTGTTTATTTTTATTTTCCTTCTTTATTTTCCATTTCATACGTGGATTGGAAGGAAAATAAAAGGGAGGAAACAAAAAAATTATTATATATTTCTTGTTTGAAAAGACTTAGAAAAAATATATTATAATTATTTATACCATTTTAACTTTACATACGCTTGTAGCATGAAAATAAATAACTTTCTACCCTACAATTTTTTAAATAAAAAATATTCAGAAAATTGCTTGAGAATTATAATACACAATTCATACATACATAAATATATAACTAAATAATAATATGCATATAAGCAAAGCAATGTAAAAGAAACCGTCAAAAAAGAAAAGATAAAGAAGGTATACAATTTATTTCATATTTTATTGACTAAAATTTAATTATTGGGATAAAAACATACAAAATGACTTCTTACTTATAATTTTTTCAATTTACATTCGAATGATATACCTTTTATTGAACTAAAAGGTAGATTTAGGATTTGTTTGACATTACTAGAATTTAAAATGGTGATTTTTCTTTGAAAAAATGGATGAAGGAAAATGAGGAGAGAAAAGAAAATAATCAATTTTGATTTTGAATTTTTTTAATATCTTTCTCTTTCAAATACCCAACCCAAAAATCAAAGATCCAAATTTAAATTGAAATCAAAACCAGGGATAAAAAATGAAATAGAATAACAAATTAATAGAAGGGGGCTTGGAGAAGCATTAGCAAAAAGAATAAAACACAACCATCAAAATTTTTTTTAGATTTATAGATCTAATTCCATTAAGCATCATCTTCACTTTCTCCTTCACATTAGCAAAACCACAGCAAGCAATAACAAAAAACAACCTCACTTTCCCTTCCTCAGTGGCAATAAGCACGTTATACTTCAGAAAAATTCTGAACACCATATCCAATAAAGACTTGCAAAATACACATCATTAGGCATAATTTAAGAGGATCTTTTTGAACCCCATTGAAGTGAAGCAACCACAAAAAATCCCAGATTTCTCCAAATCTAAGAACATGCAGCAAGAAATTATTCAACTAGATCACTTCAAAAGGTAGAGAACCACCAAGAATAATGAACCTACATGCAAGATCGATGGCTAACAACTGAAATTTGAGTGCTTGCTATTTTCAATGTTTTTTTCTTGGGCTCCTTGAGTGCTTTGATCACCAACCACCATCGATTGCACCACCGTTACCTTGGCCTGACGGTTTTGCATTGTAAGTTTGAGAGTTACCCCAAGTCCCTTGGTTGTCTCCTTTAGCAATATCTTTAATGTTCATTTTGGGAAAAGACCTTAAGGCCTGATTTTCAGAGCAAGATTTTAGGGTATTTCTATAATTTCAAGTTGCCCAGTGAAATTTTCCCTCTTCATTTGCTCATTTTCTCTCCGATTTGGAGAGAATCCACTTAGGGGGGCCCGGGAGGAAAGTAAACACCAAATTCCTTCCTTCCAAATTTTCTCTCCTTTCCCAAACAGGAGAAAGTTACTTTCCTTCAATATTTTCCATCCACATTTCCTTTCCCCCCTTAAAATCCACTCTTCCCAAACAGACTGTAAGTGAATATATATTTCCCTTGGTTGAGGTCCGACTTGATTTACATCTCACAAAGATGGCAAAAAAACCCGATCGGTCGGGTATCTGACCCGACCCAATCCATTTTTTGCGAGTTCAAATAGTATTTAAGCGGTTCAGGACGGATTTAGATAGAGATTTGAATACCTATATCAGGTTTTTGACAAATTCGAATTTGCATGCTCGATACATGCTATCCGTTAACTTTAATTTTAAAATAAAATTGTCAAATTAAACTCAAAATCTATAGAGATGAGCAATTGGTTCGGCATATTCGACCAATTTAATTTGGTAAATAAATATTCGATTGAAATAAAATTTTCATCGATTAGTTAAAAGTTTAGTTGAAAGTTAATTTAATTGAATTAATCAAATTAATCAACTCTCAAAACTACATCGTTTTGATTAAGTAGATAATAAAATTAAAAATTAAAAATATTTTAATTTTTATTTTGATTAAGTAGTGATGAATAATTACAATTAATTTTTATTTCAATTAAAGTCGTTCAATCATAAATTCTAGTTAAATTTGATCAGTTAATTAATTTTCATTTTCATTAACTTCATGCAGTTAATGATCAAAAACTAATATGGCAAAAATAATTCTATTAAGTTCAATTAAAAGTTTAGTAATCTCCACTATAGTTAAGCCACTTTATTGTTATAGACACTTCAATTAGATGTTCTTTAGTAGGCACGTAATATATATGTATATACACATGCCTACTAAAGAACATCTAAACTAAACTTTTAATTAAACTTAATAGAATTATTTTTGTCAAATTAGTTTTTATAATTAATTACACGAAGTTAAAGAAAATAAAAATTAATTAACTGATCAAATTTAACCAAAATTTATAATTGAACAACTTTAATTGAAATAAAAATTAACTGGAATTATTTATCATTACTTAATCAAAATAAAAATTGAAATATTTTTAATTATTAATTTTATTATCTGTTTAATCAAAACGATGTAGTTTTGAGAGTTGATTAATTTGATTAATTCAATTAAATTTACTTTCAACTAAACTTTTAACTAACCATTAAAAATTTTATTTTAATCTAAGCCATTTTATTGTTATAGACACTTCAATTAGATGATCTTTATTAGGCACGTACAACATACATACATACATATATATATATAAGTAAATTATAATATATAAAATAAAATATTATTAGATAGTAGTGATATAAAACCATACTAATAAATAAAAATTATTGCAAATAAGTGTATTGCAATAGATAGTTTAGTAATTATAATTTAATTTGACATAGTTAATTATACAATTTCTTATATATAAATATTTTAGTTATCTAGAAAAAAAAAAAAAAAGGAAAAGTTCTCTCTACTTAGGGAGCGACGGCTAGGGTTATATCTTTTTTGGTGCTTTGTGTCATCTTCTAGGAAGATTTTATATGTTTCTTGTTCTCTTTCCTCTCGTTCTCTTTGTCTTTTCTTTTGTTTATTCTTCGTCCGTGTTATTTTGGTTTTTCATTCATTTTTCTATTTTTCTTGCGCCTTATGTTATTCTCTTCTGTCTCTTCCCTTATTTCCACAACTCAATCTAGAATTATTTTCACTATAGCACTAGTTCTTTATAACCTGTCATGGTTCGATAGCGGCATGGAGAATCAATGTAGCAACCTTAGTTCCAGGTTAGTAGGGGTTGAGGCAATAACAATAAAAGAGCTTGAGATAATAAAGGTGACTCTTTTGACATCCCAACCCAACAAAGCGATCCTAAGAGGGCGGGTAGAGCAGAGCTCCTAGTGAACTTCTAGAATGGCAAGCTAGCTAGGGTAGTAGAATGCGGAACACAGGAATAAATCAGATCATATATCAAAAAGGGGAAAACTAATCATTAGAGACGCCTTTTGGTGAAATGGCTAAAGAGTTAGAAGAACTCCAAGATTAAATGTGCTCACTTGACAAAAATCTTAAGATAGGTAACCTCTTGGGAAGTTTCTCATTTCATCTACGGGATAAAACCGTGCGAGTCTTACCAATCCAATATGGGATTGGAACCAGCTTGATCCAAAGCGGACAATTCTTTTGGTGTTTGGAGTCAGGGCATGATAATTTAATATTAGAGTCAGACCGCCTCTAGCAAATGTATGGTTTGAGGACGAACCACACGGAAGCTGGTGGGCTTGTGACATCCCGACCCGGCAAAGCGATCCTAAGAGGGCGGGTAGAGCAGAGCTCCTGACGAGCTTCTAGGATGGCAGGCTAGCTAGGGTAATGGAATGCAGGACACATGAATGAATCAGATCATATATTGAAAATGGGGAAACTAATCATTAAAGACGCCTTTTTGTGAAATGGCTGGAGAGTTGGAAGAACTCCAAGTTTAAGCGTGCTTGCTTAAAAGAAATCCTAAGATGGGTAACCTATTGGGAAGTATCTCATTTCACTTGCAGGACAAAACTGTGCAGGTCTTGCCAATCTTGTTTAGATGGAACCGCTTGATCCAAAGCGGACATTTCCTTTAGTGGTTGGAGTCAGGGCGTGACAACTCTAGATAAGGAGACTGCCAATAATAGTAAAGCCTCATCATGCTTGCAAGATAGGTTTGGACAAATAGAACCTTTAGCAAGTTTGCGTTCATGGACATGATGGTTAGGGTTTGGAAGATGAAAGCCGGTGTAGAGGTTAGACAATGAGCTAAGTGTAGACGCTTAATTTTTGCCCCAAAAATAGACTCTATGATGATAACTTGTACTGCTAAGGAGAGGTTGAAGCATCCAAGGAACTTGATCCTGAAGCAATGATCCGAGTCTAGAAAGAGCAACCCTTAGTACCTTTTTCATTTTTTTTGGCAAAATTGGAACCAAAAGCACATCTCGGGTTTGCCTGGGACGCGCCTCGGTGTCCTACGGTACTCTATGCATCACTCGGACAAATTTCATGAAAATCAGGTCGATTTACTGGAGGGGCCCACTTGTGGGGCCCATTAGAGATCCTTAAGGGGTCCATCAGTGGTGATGACATTTCTTGTGGTAGAATGACTTCGGAATGTCCAATTGATTCAATTCTTGAGCTAATCATCCTAAGTTAAGAAATCGGATCTGTTGGATCGTTTTCACATTTTCGGGGTTCGTGCTGAAATAGGGTTCGAAAACGAGTCCTAGGTGCACACGGGATAAATTTTCATGACTTACGTTGATACACATAGCATTTGAAATGATTTTGTGAAAAATCAAAAATCGAGTCGTTTGTGGGGCCCACAAATGGGACCCACCAATGGGGCCCACATGCCACATGGGCAGTAAATAGTGCCAGAACACCCATTTGCCCATAAATTCATCTCTAATTCTAGGGTTTGGGGGTTGGCATTTTTGTGGTTGAGCAATAACAGATTTGAGAGAAAATCAACAATAAAAACATAAAAACAACAAATCAAACACAAAAATCAAATCAAAAACTCAATCAAAACTCAATCTCTTCACAAAAATCTTAGGAGTTATCTTAGTTTCATTGTGTGAGAGAGTGTTTCTAGGATAGTCAGTGTGTTCTGGGGTTACAAACACTTCCAGAAACGAATCAAACACACAATCTCGGATCATCTTCAAAGATCAAGTGTTCTTAAGGTGTTTTTCATCAAACTTTAAGCAAATCCATCAATTCTCCCTCAAAATAACGTATTGAGAGTCTAAAACCCATCTCTTCTTTGTTTTCAGTTCATATCAGTATATAAATCACCAAAATTGGGTTATTTGAGAGAGGAACGCACAAAAACTCGATTTTGCTAAAATCTGCAGCTTTTTGGGCCTAACCAGTGCAAAGAAGTTGCAACTAACGTGAGCAGTTGCAATTGACTCGCGTTAGTTGAGCCCAGAAACCTCCAGATTTTAGGTTTTTGCTCATTTTCGATCTTCTGATGTTTATGGACTCTTGTTACCTATGGGATGAAAATCACTTCCAGTGGTATGAGATCATTAACTCAGAAGCAAAATTATCAAAACATTGGGTCATTTGCGAGAGGAACCCGCAAAAAACCCATTTCTATAGAAATCTACAAATTTCTGGGATGAACTGGCGCAAGCCAGACGCATCTGGCGCAAGGCACTTACATCTAGCGTGCGCCAGTTGCAAGTGGCTCACGCTAGATGCATTTTGCTCGAGCCACTTGAACCTAGAAATCTCCAGATTTCTGGTTTTCTAATTTTTTGGGTTTTTTGATTTTTATGAACTTCAATTACCTTGGTATGGGATTAAAATCACTTCTATTGGTGTAAGAACATTAACTCAGAAGCCAAATAACATAAAAAAAAATAAAATTATGCCTAGATTTCGAGATGGAAGTGGGTTAAAGTTTAAGGGTCGAAAATCCATGTTTGATCCGGATGAGTACGTTAATAATTCTAATGTTGTTTCTGGTTGGGATTTGTGAATTTTGTTCATCTAACAAGATGAACATTGTGATCATGAGCTTGAAACAATGTTAAAATTGTTATATTTTTATTTTTTATAGTTATTTATTTATGCACATTTAATTATTGTTCTTCAATATTTATTTTGTTCATCTAATCTACTAACATACTAACATAGTAACATTTCTGACATTAATTTTAATTCTGCCAT
>CANUEX010168462.1:0-16877 GCA_948099535.1 Jatropha multifida | reverse complement strand
TTATTTTTTATTTATGCCCAGAAATTGTGATATATTATTTCATTCACTTCAGGAAATGAAAACAAAATCTTATTATAAATAACAAAAAGAGTAAAATTAATTTAAAATTCACAATCGATTTTTTTTTCAATGATGCTACTGCAGGAGCATATTCAAAAATACAAAATAGTATTCACGTTTTATAAATAAATAAGCATATATTTAATTATCAAATATCTAGTGGAAGAAAATTATTATTTTAATGCAGTTTCGACTGATTGTTTAATTTTCTTCTTTACTGTGTCTTCAGGATACATAATATCCACGTATAAAGATAAATAATCCATAATCAATATATCAAAAGTCACAAATCTAATTTTGTAAGATTTAACACGATAAAACAACAATATCATACTAATTTGATTATATAATTATATTATATATAATAATCAATTAAATATAAAATTCAAACTTGAATTTATATCTATAATTCGTATATAATATATATAGATATTAGAATTATATACAAAATTACTTTTGAAATATGAATCACCTTAGATATACAACTTTTAACTTTGGTTGTCGCAAACCATGAGTTATCCTCTTCTTAACCAATTTTAAAAAGAAAGCAATTCCATAAAATCAAAGATGTAGTAAAATGAATTCATATGATTCGACTAAAGTTTCGTACCGATAACGTGTTATAAAATGTAAAAAAATAGAGAATATATATATAAATAAAGTAGATAGAAGAAGAGAGAGTACAGAAAAATTTATTTAGTATTGCTAATCTTGGTTACATAATCTTTAGGATTTAAGGACTATTTATAAGGTACTGAAAGACATATTTAAAAGACACAACTTTACACTAAAAGATATAACCCTCCATCCCAAAATACATGATTTTTGGATAAATAAATAATTATTTAGATAAACTTATGGGCATCCATTATATTATATAGTTTCATAACAATTTTAACAATTTTGTAGGGACATGAATAATGCAAAATTAAATTAATAATGTTGAATTTTTAAATCATAGCAGGGTAATATCACCGACTTGTATAACATTAGTCTATAAAATATATATTTTTCAATCTTAATCATAGTATAACAAGAATAAACTGCATTTATTTAATTTACATTTGCCATCAGAATGATTTTTTTTTGTTCATTCAGTTCCCAATAATAGGACTTTACCATGTACAAATGATTACACTTGCAAAGCAAAATCCAAAATTGCAAGGCAGAGCTACTCTATGCTTTTTCAAGCAATTTTCATTATATATTTCAACTATATATATATACTTTTTACAACATTTAAATCTCAGTGCTTCCAATATTGTCCCAGTTAAGGGATTCATTTTCATTGTCATATTCTAACTGTTGCAGCCTCTTGTAAGCAAAATTGCTCATTGTACCAAGACCTGAAACAAGAAACCATATTAGGATAAAAAAGAGTTGGTAAGAGAAACAACTTGCAGGCTTCATTTGTTTCATGGGAAATAACTTGTTCTAAGAAAATAGTTTGCATAGAAAACATTTTATGAAAATGACTTATTTTCTGTTGTTTGATTATAATGTTGAAATTTGGTTGGAAATTATTTTCTGCTGTTAGGAGAATATTAGAAAATATTAGATCTTTCAATTTTTAAAGCTATAAAAATGTTCAACTTTTAAGAATTTCATTTTTTTAATTGTTGAATATGACAAAATATGTCAGAAATGGTAAATTGTGATAGTTGTTGACACTCGAACAAGAAAGCATGGATAAAATATGCGCAATTTTGTATCTATATGCAATGATTGAATATTATGTTTACCTTCAATAATTCTGTAGAGTGAGAACCACCATCGATCCTGAGGAAGTTCGTGCTCTTCTAGTGTCATGTTTATTTCTGCATTATGTTTTCCCTCCAGGACATCCTGCAATGTTGTTACTGCATCTTTTGTTCTGTTGACTATATTGTCATTGTCTTCGATAACTATCCTTTGAAGATCATTATAGGAAGAAGTAAGGCTAATGGCAAGGGCAAATTGGGCAGCAGCAGACCATCTTGAAGAGGCTATCCATCTCTTCTGGTCATCTTGACTCTTGGTTTCTTCTCTACTGAGTCTGTTTTCTTTTCGCTCGAATACTAAGCTTCGCAAGTATTGTGCATTTGCAGATCCTGTACTTTGAACCATTTTAGAGAATGCACTTCCTTCAGTTGATAGCAGCTCCTCTGCAGTTGCATGTTCTAAAACCTGAAAGGAAATGCATAAAATTGTAATACATTGAATGAAAATTCTATAAGTATCTTGGAATCGTAATAATTTTTTAATTTAGAAGTTAAAATGAGCAAGGAGTTGTTAATGATTTCTGCTCTTGCCATTTGATTACTGAAGTACAGAATAATCAATGTTCAAGTATCCTGGTTATAGAAAGCACAAAACATAAACATTTCCAAGACAAACAATTGATTTGAAGCATACCCGACCGGCATCGAGCACGAGAATTCTGTCGCAGTCAATGATGGTATTTAGTCTGTGAGCAATAACAAGCATTGTGCAAGATTTGAATTCTTCCCGAATGGCTTTTTGAATAAGAGCATCAGTTCTGACATCAACAGCAGCAGTTGCTTCATCAAGAACAAGAATTTTTGATCTTCGTAGCAATGCTCGCGCAAGACTTAGTAATTGTCTCTGTCCAACACTGAAATTCTCCCCTCCCTCAGAAACCTTTATACAAAAATCATGCATTAGTTGATGCCCACAATATTTCTTACTTTTCAAACAATGGATATGCAACTTGTTTTCAAGAATGAAGACCCTAAATATTTGACTTCTCACTTTTTCGGTGTGAATTACTTCAGTCGAGGAAATTTCGCTTCAATAAGATAGCTACACAAGAAGTAATTGAGTTTTATACCTCAGCATCTAGACCAAAAGAAATCTTCCTGATGACTTCTTTTAGATGTGCCCTCTCTAGAGCCTCCCAAAGGTCTGCATCGTTGTGTTCACTAAATGGATCCAGATTAAACCGCACAGTTCCTGGAAAACCAACAATAATAAATCATTGGTATCTTTATAATTAATCTGAAAACCAGAAGCATGGAAGATTACCCTCGCAGTGAACTACAGAAAGTGCTATTGCAAATAACATACATCTTAAGTGGTAACAGTAAATTAAGAACTGAAGTTGCGAATTGCTTCTCAAACATAAAAACATAAACATGGTCATTTTAATTGTAAGAATAGAACTAGGTAAAATAGAAAAGTTTTACGGACAATGATTTCCACTCAGTTGAAATTTCTGGATTAATTGCCAACATACATGGCAAGTTTTCAGGTGGAAAACAATTGTGAAATAGAAAATAAAGTATAAAATCACTACAAACTATAATTGCAATATAGAATTGAAACCATAAGTGGTAAGAAGTTAAATCAAAAGAATCTAGCTTCTACTCTTGAAAATGAGTACCTGAGAAAAGAACGGGTGATTGTGGTATGATACTAAGAGCTTTTCTCAAATCTGTCAGCCCAAACTTAGAAACATCACAGCCATCAATGACGATTTCTCCTCTTTCAAGTTCTACAATACGAAACAATGCATTAAGCATGCTAGATTTCCCTGCTCCGGTTCGCCCAACTATTCCCACCTTCTCACTTGGTGAAACTGAGAAGGACAATCCATGCAAGACAGGAGGAAGTTCTAGCCTATAACGCAAGACAACATCCCTGAAGTCTATTGATCCTGAAGAAGGCCATGCCGGTGGAGGACGATTGCTCTCAATTATCGTTGGAGCTTCAGAAGGCAAGTCTATATACGTTCCAGCACGCTCAACAGAATTAAAACTATTTTCTGCTCTACTTGCTTGTCTAAGAACATTACTCAATAGATTAGTAATATTCAGAGTATAACTGAGAAGCAAACCCATTGTAGATGCAAATGCCACCTGGTTCTCTGCTCTGCTATTCTGCAATACTGCGAAGGATGCAGTCAACCAAATCATGATTCCTCCTAATGATTCCAATCTTATGGTGAGCCAACGATTTGAACTAATATTCACAAGGGTGAATCTGATGTTGTTGTCCATTGACTTCCCACTGATATTGGCCATTCGATCATAAGCTTTGTATGCACGAATGCTTGATAGACCATTTAATGCTTCTCCAAACTGTGCATAAACTGGAGATCTGGTGATGGAATCCAGACGTTTTACTTCACGGGATGTATTCTGTGCAAACACGTATGATCATAATGATTAAATATTGCATATAAGCAAAGTCTTTGTGGCAAGTTGAGATAGCTGGCACAAAAACGTTATAAATAATTGTGTTAATGGAATTATATGCTTGCAGAAATTGATTGCATATTAAAAATTCCATTCTTCTAAACTTTTTGTTATTCATAGCCTCCTTTATTTAAGAGTTGAGTCAGCTAACCATTTCTGCATGGTGGTAAAGAATAAACACGAAGGATTGACTAGATGGGATAACTTATGACTTGTGAAAGGGAAAAAGAAGACTAAATGATGCATACACTAAAAGTGACTACCTGGTAGTATAAATAGGCCACATAAAAAAGGATGAGAAGTGGCATTATGGCCCATAGGGATATTGTGCTAACTAAACCAATCAGCACAAATGTTGAAAGAAGCTGCCAAACTTGGTTCAGAAACATATTAGCAAAATTGGCAACATTGCGGTCTATTTCTCCTAGATCCTTTGCAAACCTATTGATGATTCTTCCTCTTGGATTAGTGTGGAAGAATAGCATTGGAGCTCGTAGGATTGAATCCAGCATGGCATCATGCAATCTTTTGGCTGCACGAAGACTTGAACTGATCAACCAATAAGAGTTTGCCAGAGTCACTGTTACCTGAACCAGAAATATGAAGCAACCTTTTCTTTAGCAATTGCACAAAATTTTATTTTATTTCCTCCCTGTTATTTTTTCCTTTATTTTCTTTCCTTCCACATCTATTATTTTATTTTCTACCGAAATTGTAAAAAGAAGAAGACATGAAATTAACCGTGTTTCTTGCAAAAATCTCACAAGATGACATGCTGGTCCAAAATACAAGGTTCACACAATGATTTTCATGTGTTATTTCACATCTATTTTTTTATAATATAATAACATATAGTATCATGTTCTTCTAAAATCATAGGGAAACAAATATTTCAAATTCTCTAGAATATCTGACGAACAAGGTTGACTAGTTGGCAGTAGCCACATGAGCAAATGGAGATGCCAAAATCAACTAACTGCAGACATACCTGGCCAAGTGATAGAAGTGCATAAATTAAAATGTAGTAACCAGGCCTATAGCCTTCTGAAGTGCTCTGATCCGTCCAAAAGCTTAACCATGTACTACTTGAAACTCGAAGCACTTCTGTTGATGAATAGAATGCAAACAGTACCATAACAACCATAGTGCCTCCCAATGCATTCTTATACCTGTAAATATATAGAACATAAGCGTGTAAGTACACAAGATGCCAGAACAAGTAGGCATGTTCAAAATATGACATGAGATCAGTCAGCATTCGTGAACAACAATGAGATATTTATCCATAGGAAAAAGTAAGCATGAGACTCTTCTGGCTAGTGCAGAGAGCGAGAGTGGTAGAGGGATAAGAAAAGAAAAGAAAAAAAAATGGATAAGAAAAGAAGTTCCAAAATTGTAGACTTGTTAAAGAACATTTGTTTGACCAACAACAGACCACAAAAATCCATTGATGTTTTGACACCAGCCACTTCATGATACATGATTTGTACGAAAAAAAGAATAAGAAATTAAGTTTTAATAATATCTTCATATATGACTGATCAAGAGTAGAAGACTGATACAGAAGGACTCATTTATAGAAAACCATGCTCTTACACAAGTAGAATCAAAATTTTTTTGAGAAAAAATAAGCTCAACACTGCTTTTCTCCATTTCAGAATATTAGTTGCCTTCTGGGGTATAATTCTGTTCTTTCAACTTCAAGTTGCATCAATGGTCATTATTACAAAATCAAAGAAGTCTTCACTTGAGAATCTGAATTCGCTGTTAAGGTGATATATATATAGATGCCAAATAAATTTCTGAGATCAGTTTAAAATAAGTCTTTCTTCAATTGTAACATAAAGAATTACAGAAACAATTGTGGTTGCCTAGGTGCACCTGTAGGTAATTCCAGGTATAGGTCTTATGCTTGGTGTCCTTTGAGCACAAAAAAAATATATTAATTCAGATAAAAAAGTACAGTATTATCTTAAAGATTATGAGCCTGAAAATGTTCTATATTACCTCATCATAACATTCCAACTTACGACACCTGTTTCCCTTTCCTCTTGCTTGATCAGTACAGACTTCCTTCCTTTCCCTTTCTTTGCATACCCTGCATTATGTGGCAACTCATTTAGCTCATCACCCGCTGGTTTTGAATTTTTATGGTCAAGATTTTCAGTATTCTCTTTTTCTTCTTGTTCTTCCATTTCTTCCATTTTCCCAGCATTTTCCATCAGTTTCTGGAACAATTTGCCACTCTTAGAGAGCTCCTCAAAGGTTCCTTCCTCTTTAATTGTACCTTCACTAACCAGAATAATCCTATCCACTTGTGGAAGAAAATGTAGCTGGTTTGTAACAAGAACTCTAGTTTTTCCTTGCAAGGCTTCCTTGATACAGCTGTTAAAAACCTGGAAATGACTTGGGATTAGTTCAGTGCCAAGCTTTCAGAACATTTGCTTGTTAAAGCTTCAAGATGTTGGGCCAGTCATAACCATAGCCTTGAAAATTATCAGAATCAGTGAAGAAAATCAGAAAATAAAAATTCTTCTCTTTGTTTGCGTGGCCTTCTAGCAGAAAACATTACCTCTTTAAAATTAAAAATATTACTCTTATACTGCAAAGGGAGGTTCACCTTATTAAATCAGTATGCCCATCATACTGAATTATGTCAAGATCAATACAGAATGTAACAGTAACAATATTTCTGATTAAGAAAAACTTGGAAGGGAGCGTGTATTGATCAGAATGAACTAATACCTGCCGACCAACATGAGCATCCAGAGCACTTAGAGGGTCATCAAATATGTACACATCTGAATTGAAGTAGACAGCCCTAGCCATGGAAACTCTTTGCTTTTGCCCACCACTGATGTTCACACCCCTTTCACCTATCTCCGTAAGATCACGGCCCTGAGAAAATAATTATGAGATGATAATCCAAGATATATTTCAAATTTGAACCAAATAGCAAAATCAATAGCAGTAACACTAGTTCCTGAATCCACTTAACTGGAAGTAAGTCAAGATCTTGCTGTAATGCTGTTACATCAATAGCTTGCCAATATCTTGTGGATTCATATTTGGACCCAAATAATATGTTGTCACGCAACTGATGCAATGAGTATTCTATATCAGAAGCAGACAAATAAAATTGAAAATAACTAGAATAGGATACAGAGTAATAGATAACAAGATCAAAGTTGATAAGCAGAAAAAGTAGGCTGCAACTCACAGTCGCATTGAAGATCCATGATACTTGAGGAACATAAGCAACAGTCCCTCTAATAACAACATTGGTGTCAGCTGCAGGAGGGAGCTCTCCAAGCATTGCTGAGATCAGTGATGTCTTTCCTTCTCCAGTGCCGCCAACAATTGCAACTAAGCTGCCAACTGGTATGTCCAAATTGATATTGCACAATGTAGGCTTCTCAGCCTGGAAAAAGCATGAGTTCTAAGATTGCTATCACATATGAGAAAAAAATAGATTTGATTATCGACATCAATAAGTGCATAACTTGATAAGTCCTAATAAAACTTCTAAAAGACTAACCAGTATTCATATCTAAGAATTCTTGTTTAGGCAGTTCATACCATCCATACATTTTTTGATCCAAGATTTCAAATCTTTCATGTTTCAGCAGTAACATACTGTTCGATGTCCAAAGTATAGAAGAAACAAATGTTTCCATGACTCTACCACCCAATCAATTATGTTCCACTTAATCTCTAGTACCTCAAATACCAATTTTTTGATATGCATCGTAGCCAATTTACCCATAGCATAAAATAATCACGTAGCCCCATACTCATCTCGTAAAATATTGCTTGCAACATGAATATGAGATGTAATCTTGCAGTTTAGTAATGGATCATGATGAAAGTGTAGAAACTAACATGTTTAGGTTTTGCTACAATTTCGTACATAGTTGTCAAATCGAGAATCAAAATTTTTATTTTTAGAATCGAGAATTGAATTGAATGATAAGATTCAGTATAACTTTTCAAAATTAATTAAAAATAAATACAGATATATTTGTGGATATATTTCCATTAATTTTGTTAAAAGATACTAAAACTTAATTGCAAATAATGTATTTATATATATTTCAATTCTAAATCATTTTCTAAACACAAATTGAAAGAGAACATATGACTTGTGTAGTTGTCAAGTTCAAAATATCAAACTATGAAGTTAAAATCTTAATATAAAACAAAGTAAAACTATCAAGCTATTAAAATTTCATATCCAAATCCATATTTATTCATTAGCATTTCCAAATTCAAGCACTTCATTATCTTCATCTTCTAATATGACTATAGTCTCCTGCTCTTTTTTTCCTCTATAAAGACTTTTCCACTGGCTTTGTTGGGTAAGAGAATTATTGGACATGAGAATCGATTCGAATCATTTAGAAAGAAAAATTGAATCGAATCATAAGATATGTATCGTGAATCGTAAGATTCTGATAAAACTTAGGGTAATGTAGGGTTGGCTACTTTCTCTAGAAGAAATATCCTATGCCACTTATTAATATATAGAGTAACTATTAGCTCACATATGGACAAGGTTTATTTCGAGCACAATGAACCACCCTAGTGAGGTGTTATAAGATGTCTCACTTTAAAAACTTGATTCATTTTCAACTTCACTCCTCTTTGCTTGTATTTACTAGGTTGTTTTAGCTGAAAGCAGAATTGTTCTTTATGGCAGCTTGGTATTTAAAGCACTCAGTATGAGGAGAGGGCTTCAGAAGTTAACCTTTGAATCCCATGAAAAGTATCCATCCTTGATTGAGATGGCTGGAAGTTCCGGCTTAAGAGGTGGATTTGGTGCTAAAATTCTCTCTTCAGCCAAAAGGAGCTCTTCCAGGCGTTGTGATGACACGTTTGCAGTTACAACCTGCCAAACCAGTTCAGTTTTATTATGAAATCACAAACCAATTTGAGTAAATCCAGTGTCCTTAAAAAGGAACTTGGGACTGCATTGAATGTAATTCTTTTTAAGTACACTGCAAGATGACAGATTCAGATACAAAAAAAAAGGTGTAAATATACTTCTTTAAAACTACAACAATCTAAGGAAATTATGAAATTAGTCTTGCACAAAGAATAATTTAATTGCTTCTTGTCATCTTTAGTCTAATTTAAACGAGACAAAAAAAATTTATTAAGTGAAATAATATTAATATGAATCCAGAAAAACTTCTAAGCATGTCGTTTCTCCAAATGTCACAAATATTTTGGATTCTCAGTTTCACATATTGACGTATAAAGACTTTATCATCATATACTCTCTTGTGCTGATTTATTCTAAATTCACTCACTTCAAGGCATTGATAAAGAATCAAAAGAAAAAGCCAAGCATATTTAGTGAACAGGGAAAATGATAGAACCTGACTTAAAAAGTTGGGAAGCATGTTTAAAGGAAATCGTAACACTTGAAATAAAGAGAGAGATGTGAATGCCCTTGCAGGTGTCAAATCTCCACCAAGGAAAGTGAATGTCCCGAATGAAACCAATGTCACAACAACTGGGATGCTGTTCAATATGAAACTGTTGAACTGCAATAGAAGCAATAGTAAGTCAACGGACAAGAAAGATTTTTACACATTGTGTCCTAGCAGAATGATAATTAATATGCATATACAGCTTATATAATGGAAGACAATCTATAGAATATGATGTAGGAGAATCATGAATTCTTTAACTTACAACATTATGTTTTTAGATACTAAACATATGGTGAACATATTAATTTGATAAATCTACATCATCATCACAATACTGACTACTTATTGGCGTATGTAGCTGTATACTCAATTAGTAAGTTTGCAGTTAGCACAAAGGGTTGACTATACTATGTTAGGCATTCATGCCTTTGTTGGTGGTTTTCTATTTCCATCTTTGCTTTTGATCAAAATGGAATCATGCAATATAACTTTTGATTATAGAGTAAAAAAAAGTTCAAAGCATATTTGGTAATTTACAGTTTCCAGAAAACAGTAACAATTATAAAAGTGTAATCAGTCAAATCTATTAGTTATGGGTCCCACCATAGTAGTACTTTCAGAATATTGTGAAACAATTTTAAATAGCAGCTAATTGAATAATTACGCTTTTGGCACCCTTCAAATAGATACGAGCAAAAAAAAAATTTCCAAATTTGTGTTTTGCACCATACAGTAGATAGTAACTGTGCGTTGCGGAACCATGATAGCTCATCATTGCGTATATTTTGAACTTTGGACTGGAAACTCTTCTCCCATGCATAACATCTGGAACAATTTTCAGTATAGTGTCAGAATAATCACCATGAATGATGTAAAACCATGTTGAAGCATAAGGGCTATTCTTCTCAAATTCAAACATACTTCACAGTGTCCATGGCAGCCAATATTTCATTCATGAGGCTGACTCTCTTGTCAGTCCTCTGCAATCCTTCTTTAGTTAGTTTTCTCATTTTGCTTATAATAATTGTCTGCTATCACAAAACATCAAAAAAAGATAACATAAATTATACAAGATACAATAAAGGCTTCATAATCAAAACAACTCCAACCTTTTAATGCATTTGCAATTTGGCTGTAACCTTTTAATTTCATCAAATTTTCTCTAATGTCAAAGGTTCATTACAGTTTATACCTAGGCCAAAATTGATATATTTGTTAGAAGATCAAAATGTCAAATTGTCTCTTGAACTTATACTAGATCTTCAATTTATAATCTTGATATTTCCATTGGAATATATTGAGCCCTTAATTGGTTAATTAACTGAGTCATTAGAGTTATCCATGATAGTAAAAAATTTTTGGAAAGTTGAAGAGCCCAACGGACTCCAAACAAAATTTAGGGATTAATATTTTAATGTTTTCTTAGGTCATCCCTTCTACCATTTGGCTTGTGCTAGGTAAGCTCAGTATGGACCAAGCTTATCAGTGAGATCCTCTTGAGATTTCACTAATTTGGTTCCAAGGAAACTGTATAAATTTAGCTTTTAACGCTATTGATGAACATAGGAATTTGAATAATTGACAAAAATATACAAAGTAAACGACTTAAGCATTGCAGGTACAAATTAACAAAGGTTAGAAAGTGTCTGACCTGTATTGGGACCATGAGAACAAGGATTAGTGACCCAAGAAGCGAAGCAACACCAAGTTGCTGATAGAGAAGAACCATAGCCATGGTGATGCGAAATGGAGCTGACCACAATCCATGTAGCAGTTGGCATATTTGCTGAAAAATGTCAAAAGGAAAACACCTTAGCCCCAAGAAACAAAAGAAAAATGGAGAAACAAGCTATTTTCTTTCACTGGTTCAACCACTTTTCGATATGAAATAAATAGCAAGCAGAGAAGTCACACTAGATATTTTATATATTACTTACAGAAAGAATGCTACTCTCCCTTTGACCAATGATGCCCTATAAAATTATACATTTGGTTGTCATTTAATTTAAATTACTCCTTGTTTTCTTTTTCCATCCAATAACATGTATTTCATGTTTGCCTCTTATATAAGTGACAATAGAACCAAAGCTGGCCATTGTGCCTACAGTTATTTTGAAGCAAATTTCCTTTTTCTTGAATGAATTAAGCAATTAACATCAGTGGCCATTTGGAAAGAGCATACCTGAAGTGCATTGGCATCTGTAGTGATCATATTTGTTATCTTCCCAGATGGGAAATTCTTGCGGCTCTCATGAGTTAGTCTCAAGGATTTACGAAATATGGCAGCCACCTGCAATTAAAAGCAATTGGCTATGAACAAGGCATCTCATTTCAAAATATTTAATTCATTCAAGAATGCAAAAAATGCAATCTGATTAGGCAATTGACCAGATTCAGAAGGCAAATGAGGCTGAATCAGATATGCCGAAGCAGCTCCATGTGTGTTAGACATTTTTAAAAAAGAACAATGATTTACCAAAGTTGACCTCAGCCGAAAACCAGTGCGCATAACATTCTGAAAGTACTGAGATTCACATAGCACGCCTAATGACTGAACCAAGTAAAATCAACAAGTCAATAAAAAGATTTCACCAAGTTATCTATGCCACAGGCGAAGAAATACAAAAGATACAACAAAGCGGGCAGATGGAGAAGCAAAACAGAAATAAATATCCCATAGCATGATAAAACTAATTAAGCATAAAGAAAAACAATATAGGAATAGGAGAAGGAAGCTCAGGAACTCAAGAACTGCTTAATATAACATTTTACTGTTTCAGACACACTAAGGAAATTTTAATTCATGTCATTTATCACTTGTCATTTAAAAATTTTTAAGTCCCAAGAGTAAGAAGTTTCGAAAACCTTAAATTCAGAACTCAGAAGTCAAAACATCATTGTTAAATGTGCAATATCCTCCTGACACTATACAATTTATAAAATGATAAAGCATTTATTCCCTCCACTGATACAGCGCAAAAGTATACAATCAAGCATATGAGAGATTTTGAAGATTGAAAGATGAAAATAGAAACTAAATGACTTGAAATCCTTGCCTAGACTCAAAACAAAATACATTCTGTATGCCTGTGGAAAAGCATATGAAAAATTCATTTAGAAGATATAAAATTCAAAATGATAAAACATGAAATATGAACCATACCACTCCAACAAAAATTAAGAAGGCATAGATATAACCGATCCAGGCTGGATCCCCTCGTTGCATTGACTGCAAAATGATAAAAGACTTACAATATTATGAGTGCATGGCATTAAAGTTGAGTTTGTTCCAAATAAAATCTGATTTAATTAACTAAAACATTGGTTATCTTTTCTAGGAAACTACAATATCAAACTACTTTTCTATATAAAAAAAAAATTATCAGATTGTGATGTTAAAATTACACTACAGTTAAATTTGCTCTAAAAAATTACCAGAAGATAATTACACTATTACAATGTTCCTAGAACTCTTCTAGTTTGGTTTTGATGATGTGTGCGCCAAATTAATCAAGCGAATCAATATCATCTAAAACGTGAGCCATGGTCCAATAAGATTTGGTGAGTCTGAAATAAGATTCTCCTGATTTTCCTGATTTTTCCTTATCTTTTCCAGAGAGAAATAAACTATATAGAAGGCAGAAACCTAGTGAACCCACAACAAAGATGAGAAACATTAATACAATCCATGAGATTTTTCCACAACAACAAACCTTTAAGAGATGGTTCAGCAATACAGGCCCCACAAACTGTGAAAGATCATTTCCAATCTACAAGAAATCATTAACTTCCACGTGAATCGTGCCATTAGTAGAAAGTTCATAATTTCACATAAAATAAAATTGGTGGAAAATGGAAAACAAATGAGTTTGATAGGTCAAGTCCAAGTTCATCAAATCCAAGCCATAATTTTCCTCAAGTATCTATAATGATCAGGACAGGAACTTGTCAGGCCAAAGAAAAAGGCATATGAGCATCCTGCTTCTAACTCAATTAAAGAAGTTAGACCAAATTAACATCCATGATAAATAAAACTGAGATAATTACCTTAAACAACCCACCCAACCAGAACCTGCAGAAAATTTATGAATGAAAACAAAGAGACATATATCAATGCATGATATATCTCTAACCACCTGATTATTTATCAATTAGAATCAAAAGGAAAAGAAATGAAACATGAGAGCAGAACCAATACCTTCTCCCAAAGCTATTGTTCAATGCTCTTAAAAGCCATGGCTTTGGCCTCTGATATTCTTTGATCCAACATTTCTGGAACCTGCAAAAGTACAAATTTTTGCTCAGAAGTCTGCAGCAGTGACAAAGTTCGAGCAGAAACCTATACAAGAGATCAAACGTGGGGCAAACTTATTAATCAATGTCTCAGTCTGATCCCATGTGTCTAACTTCCATACATCCTTTTCAGTGATAGGCCTTGCATAACCTTGCTGCATAAGTGGAGTCATCCATCCAAAACATATTCCTATAAGAGGGCAATGACCAATGTAATCAGGAAGCAGATCTGAATTAGATCCCTCGCCAATGTGCAAATTATATTTGTATTTGAAAACAATAACCAAGAAGTATGATGGCTTAAAAAGGAACATAAAATGGCAGACACTGAACCGAAAAATTTACTTACTAGAAAATAAGTTGACATGCCTCTCGGGACAGATTTGCTCTTCTCCAGGAAGTTTTTCATATTCACCATTTACAGGATACTCAGGTTGCACAATGTTGTAACCTGGATGAGGATCCAAATCGGGAATATACACAAGAAGAAGAACACCAAACAAAACCTACACCACAAAAATGTTGATAAACCATAACACAATTGACATCCCTGGAATGGTTCCAAAATAAGTTAAAAGGAAAATCAAACAAAACCCAAGGTATATTGTTCATATTTTTCAATGCAAAACTAGACATTCTAACCTCAGCTTCAACCTGGTACAATCAAAATTCTATATGGTCCCACATTTTAATTAGATCACTATGTGGTTTGCCACAGCCTATACAGCACATAAGTGGAAAGAATCCAGATTTAAGCCCTTTCTGGGATCAAGACAGGATAAGTATCTGCAACCTACCTAGGCATAAAAAAAAAAAAAAAAAAGAATTTTTCCTCTTTGTACCATGTGCTAGCTAATAAAGGTTCTAACAATATTGAAATTTCTAGCTACCGCGATGACCCTGTTATGATTGTAATATGGAAATTCATGGAAACTAATTTTATGTTACCAAAAAATATTTGTCGCCTTGGCATTCAATAATCTGAGCCAGGGCAAGTCATGCCCAAAGGCCATCGAAGATTACTTTTCAGTTGAACAACCTGAATCTTGAACCAACTTGTAGCTTTACACAGAATCTAGAGTTATCTACTACATATACTAGGGCAGGAAAAGATACTAAGACAAAGGCAACAAACCTGGCAGATAACAGAACTGAGGTATGTGTACAATGCAAATCTACAAGGAAAACAAAGAATGAGAATGTATTGTCACCAACAAATCTAAAAGGTTTGAACCTCAAAAATATAACTCCACAAATGCAATATGCATCTTTATCTAGAATAAGCCCATCCAACCTCATAACAAAATCTATGCATTCGTTGTGCTTTTTTTTTTTTTGAGGCTTATATTGTGGATCAAAATTTTCCCAAACAAAAATGAGTTTGTTGCACATCTATACTACAACTAATCATCAACATAACAACAACTTTTTTTAAATTCCTGACTGTTAGAATTTTGTAATTATTGGAGTAGATTGTGCATATATTAGAAGGATACTAGGAGATTATTAGGAAATTCCTTTTTTGAACTATTTTCTGTGTATTATATATACCCTAAACCGTATATGAAAATTTATCAAGTCAATTGCTTATTTCAAAACTTCTTCTTCACTCTTTCACATAGTATCAGAGCCTATAGTGATTTGATTATTTTTCCTCTCCTTATTTCTGCAAATTCTCCTGTTTCCACACAAAAAAAACCCAACTTCAGTTCTGACCAGTTACAGCAACCTTACTGCCGCCTTGAAATCACCAATATTCCGAAGGAGTTGGATCTCACAGCCACTGGAGATCAGTTCCCCAGCTTCCGGCGACCCAAGACTCGAAATTTAGTCACCGGAAACCTCGTCGTCGACCTCCATGCGCCGCCGCAAGGTTTCTGTCTCCGTCACACACGCCGGCTTGTGAGCCCTTTTCTGACGACCTCTCCTTCAATGGCCACCTCCGACCGGTTCGCCTGAGTCCGGCCATCACTTTTCTGGTCACCCCCTGCACTGTCTCTCTCTTAAGGTATTCACAGCCTTTTTTTATCCCTATTCAGATACAAAACCTTCTCCCAAATTCAAAAAAAAAAAAAAAACATGACTGACAGTACCCTAATTAAACCATTCTTCTCTAATCCACCTATTATCACTACTGTGAAGCTTCTAGGCAATAGCAATTATATTTCTTGATCGTCTTCTGTTGAACTATGGTTTACGGGACAAGGGTATGATGATCATTTAAGTAAAACAGCTGTTGATATTTCAAAAAAAGATAGGACGACATGGTCTAAAATTGATGCATAATTGTGTAGTTTGTTATGGCATTCTCTTAAGCCTAAGTTGCCTCCCTTATTTCAATCCTGCAAAACCTGTTGCAAGGTTTTGATCAAAGCTAAGACACTATATACCAATGATATACAGCAAATATATAAAGTGGTGTCTGATATTGTTAACTTGCAGCAAAATCAGCAGGATATGGCTAGTTATCTTGGACAAATTGAGACCTTACTTGATAAATTTAATTCCCTTACGCCTTTCTCAGAAAGTACTGCCACACAAGAACAACAAAGAAATAAATTCTTCATGGTTTTGGCACTCATAGGTCTTCAACCTGATCTTAGTTCAGTCCGAGATCAAATATTGACAGGTTCTGTAATTCCCACCTTGGAGGATGTCTCTGCTCGTCTCCTTTGCATCTCTGTAACCCCAGCCTCATCACAAAATATGAAAGCATCTGTATTTGCAGTTCAGAATAATAGTCGAAAGTGGAAAGGTAACAAATCCAAACACTGTACTCATTGTGACAAGCCTGGTCATACTCGGGAAAGTTGTTGGAAATTGCATGGTAAACCATCGCAGAATCATTCTTTCAATGCTGGCAAATCTGTTGCTCACTTGGCTCAGAATA
>CANUEX010168410.1:0-15818 GCA_948099535.1 Jatropha multifida | reverse complement strand
GAAGAAGAAGAAGAAGAAGAAGCTGACCTTCACCGTCGGTTCATGACTGGAGGTCGCCTGGAGGAGAGATGGCGATGGTGGCGCTGCTGTCTGGTGTGAGGCGAACGGAAGAGAGGGAGAGGGGGTTGTCGGGGAAGAAGGTTGAGCGAAAGAGAGGGAGAGAGATGTCGGGTAGAGAGAAAAAAAAAGTTTTTTTTTTATTAATTTATTATTTTATTTTATTTTATTTTATTTATTATTTTATTATTTATTTATTTTAATTAAATGGTTTCGGTTTAATTTGAACCGATTTGGTCTAACCCAACGATTTAGCCTATTTTCATTTGATTTAAGGGTTTTTCGACTGAGTTAGACTATTTAAATTCGGTTTTCGATTCAGTTCGCGGCATAAAATATTATTTTTGGCCAATTCTCATTGGTGAAAATTTACAATTAAATTTTAAATAAAAATTTTTTTAAAAATAAATTAATGGGTTATTTCAAATATAAAATATTATTTTGAATTAAAGGTTTGTTATAAGTTATAGAGTTTATTATAATTATTATTTGAACAATTATTTAGTATACGAGATTATTATCTTAGAAAGTCGAGTTATGTTAAAAATAAGTAGGTAGTAATATTTTTTTAGAAATACTACTATAATTAAAATAGGAATTAGAATTTAGACTGATATTATTTTTTCTATTATACGTGATTCTTAGATCGACCAAGTACTTCCACTACTCTTTCAAGGTAGAACCCAGGACAGACCTGAGTCATTCTGCGGTTACTATGAATAGTAATAAATTGTGCACACCATCCTGCATACATGCATTTCATATGCATATCATAACTTTTATATTATCTAAAATAATACTTATTCATTTCTCATAATTATATTACCCATCTTATAAATATAACATTTCAGTTCTATAATATTATATAACTTTAGTCTTTGATTACGTTCATATATGTTGCATATATTGTATTGATTAATTTGTTGAACATTTGTGATATGATATGATATTCATTGTATCTGGGTGAAAATTAAAACGACGTAGGTCACTATGGCACTGTTAGCCGAGTATAGGGAATCGGCTCCCTAATATACATATATATATATATATATATGAGAATGAGAAAAGTAGGCCAAGGGCCGGTGGGTAGATTTGTGACACTACTGATCAATTTTTACATATTGTGAATATTTAAATGTGATTTGTTTGAAGATATTAATGTCTTGTCATGTGCGTGTGAAAGTATATTCATTTTATACATTGTGAAAGCATACTGCCTGAATGTGTGGGTTTGCATTATTTATTATTATTCACTGAGTTTAGTGAAATTCACCTCCCTTCCATAAACATTTTTCAGAAAATAAAAGCATTGTTGGTTTCCAAGACTCTGCTTCCTTTTTCGCAAAGACTTGAACATGTTAGTAAAAAATGTATATTCTATGTTATGATTTTCCATGTATTTTATTTAATTCCGCAGTTAAGATGTTTAAATTAATATTTGATTGTGTAAAGGAATTATCATGTAATTATAAATAATTGTGGAGTGATTTCAAAATATTTGGAGATTGTATGATAGGAATAGTTTAACCGTATTATGATAGACAAATTTGATATGAGAATTATTTTTATTAAATAGATATGAGCTCGAGCCATGAACAGTAATTTATATTAAGGCTAAGTCAGAAATATTAATTCTGATTATTTTATGAATAATGTCATAATATGGGCCTTCTAATCCTTTGGTCAGATGTTAATAGAGATGGATTTTGATAATTTAGGCTTACTACGAGTCTCGGGGGCCTTAAACTTACTTAGGTCCTAGTACCGGTCCAGTCCACGATTTTGGATCGTGACATTATTCATGGCTATTATTCGATTTCATGATCTTTCTATAAATTCTGTCTGATTACCTTCAAATTTCTTTATTCTATTAAAGAGGAAATTTACACTTCTTTTTGCATAACTATTTAAATAATAAAATATACTAGATAAAATAATGATAACTATAATTCAAAATTATATCTGAGAATAAAATCTCAATATATGAGCAACAATAAATTTCAATATTAGGTGACAATAATTCATATCTGTATACAGATCTGAGAATTATTTATAGAAAAATAAATAAAAAAAGGAAAAAGGGTGACCATCGATAAAAATTTGCAAGTGGTTGCCTATGTAAGAAGAAAATGGAGCTTTTATGTTTTAATGTTTTAGAGAGAGAGAAAGAGAGGTTATACTTGTGCCTTTTTTAATATTGAGTATTTTTTAAATCGTAATAAATAATTTAAAATTTTTGTACAAAAGTTAAACTTTCTATATTAATATATAATTCTTGTCCATCATTAGATATAAAATTTTTACTTATAAACCATTAGATTTAAAGTTAACTAGATAATATGTTATCTACAAAATAAATAATAAAAAATAAAGTAATTATTTTTATTTTATAATTAAAGTTTTATTATTAAATATGAAAATAATATTTAAAAATATTTGATAACTAAATTGATAATTTATTATTTTTGGATTATTTAATTTTATTCAATTGATTATATTTATTATTAAGTTAAAAATCTTGTTTTGTTGATTCAAAAATATACCAATTCAAACTATTCAACAACAATAATTATACAATATCCTTTTAATAAATAATTTACACATAAAATATACTAAGTGAATATTTTTCCTCTAAAATAAAATATAGAACATATATTTTTCTGAAAAAATGATTAATCATATTAATACTATTTTAAAATTTTTGTGAATGCTCATAATAATTTTTGTATATATTATAATACTTAATTAAAATATGGCTCTTAGCATAATTATTATATTAAAATTACTTTATAATATCTATAATTCTAGTCATTTAAATTGAATTTTATATATGGTGTTTAAAAAAGAATTAAAAATTTATTTTATATATCAAAACCACATTTATAATCTCAAAAATGTAATGTAAACTTAGCATTAACTAAAAAAACGTTGAAAACTTGTCATTAGATCGTTACCTGTTTTATAAATCGCATAATGTGTGAAATATTATTAATAATCTTTTGAATAATTGAAATTAATACATATTTCAATTTGTTTACTCAAATAATTTATAAAATTTTATAAAAAAATTATTTGTCATGGTTAAATATTTCCAAAAATTTTAATATTCATATTAAGACTTTTTTTTATTCATCTGTATGTTATGTGGAATCATATCATTATTTCATATAAATCATGTGAAATGTGAAATTTTCTTAAATATATAATCACAAAAATTTTCCTAAAAATTAAAAAAGAAAGTATATATATATATACATAATCAGTTAGGTTTACAATAGTTAGCATGTTAAATGCTACAAAAAGAATGTATCCGTGTTGATACCAAAATTTTAAATTCTTTACTGTGGTAAAAGTCGTTATTGTATTTAAATTGAACCAAATTGATCCCATGAAGATTCCTAGTGGCAGAATAAGTTCACCCGTTGCACTGAAATATGGTATTTCAACACCAAAAAATACTTTATTTTTTTGGGTTCACATTAAGTGATTGAAAAATCATTGGCCGAATGTATAAATTTACTCTTGAACTTTGTTATTTTAATTTTGTGGCATCCTTTAATTTTCAATTTGACCATCAAACACTTTAACTTATAAAATTGTACTTATTAAACACTTCAATTTTTAAATTTATTTTACTCAACACTTTAACTTGTAAAATTAAATCAATTAAATATTTATTAAGAAGTTAAAAATTATGAAAATTTGTATTCCAAAATCATATTAAGTACGTGTCAAGTAGATCTTTTATAGATAATCCACAAATTCTAAAAATTATTGATATTATTGTAAAAAAAATATAATATTATCAAAATTTATAAACTGACGTGCACAGTAGAATCCGCAAAATTCAGGGTACAATAAAATTAAGGATGAAAATTTTAGGAGTGAATTTATATGGTCAATCTGACCCAAATTGACATTCATTCACATCAATGGATTTGCTTTATCCATAAAAAACCACTTCAACAAAAATATGTTGACTTTCTTAAGTCTTTCATTTTAAATCCTTTCTTCAATGTAAGCCTTTTTGAGCTCTGCTGAAATTACAATGAGATCTATATCAGCAACTATAACAACAAACTAAGGCCGTCCAATGACACCAATCCGCGTTAATCTGGCAGTAGCCATGAAGGAAAATTTAGCTAGCTACTGGTGCTTTCCCTTTCTCTTCTTTTACTTTCTTTTTTTTTTTAATTTTTAATATTTATATAGAAATTCGAAACTTTCTGAAGTTTCATACAAAGCAGAATTCTACCCATTAAGATGGCAGAGAACAGAGTGAAAATTTTAAATTATACAGAAACTAACAAATTCAAATGAAATTGTTGGGTAAATGGAAAAAAATAAATAATTCATTTGGCCTTGTGTCTGTCGATTCCAAGTTCCACGATAGCCACCACAAAAATAAAAAAAAAGGATAATGGCCAAATGGACCAGGAGCTACCCTATATGAAACGTTGCATAACTAAAGCTCAACTGCATTGTAACACAGGCAAAACAGTACTAGTTGTTTGACTTTGATACCTCCCTCCACATACATATCTCATCATTTCTTGGTGGCAGACTTCCTTCGCAACATAAATTTCTCCTGCGATGATATAAGTTGCTCATAGAAGAAGCATTTGATTTAACGAAACCTGGATACCCTGCTAAAGTACACATAAGAGTACCGTTTTGTAGGTCAAGTTTCAGGAACTGAACCTATGCCTGGTGTTTGTGCAGCCTCTGGATGTGGCTCAGGCACATCGCTCTGAACCACTCCTGAAAATACGTTATTATGTGTACCTGGGGACATAAGAGGCCGCCTGGACTGAGGAGCTTCTGATTCTGGAACTGCTGTAACATCCTTCTCATCAAAGTTCTTTTCATTTGGCCTCTCAGCTCTATCATAGCTTTGGCTACGGCTGCGTTTATTTGACTTTTTTCTAGGACTACGGCTGTAGCTGCGGCTATGTCGAGGACTGTGGCTGTAACTGTTGCTACGTCGAGGACTGCAGCTGTAGCTACGACTGCAGCCACGGGACCAACTTCGACTTCGACTGCGACTCCAGCTCCTGCTTCTGCTGCGACTGTGGCTATAACCCCAGGTTCTAACCCTCTCAGGGCTACGACTATAACTTCTATCTCTGTTCCTATCAACATCTCGTCTCCCATCAAATCTTCCCCTTCCATGGCCACGTCCACGACCATCCATATTGGTGTATCGATCATGCAGACCATGTTCATTCCTATCCCAACCAACATGACCACCATATCCCCGGCCCCTGTTTCCACGCCCTGAAGATAACTCATTTCGACCCCCTCGTCCACCAAAGCCACCTTCCCTAGGTCCACGTCCACCAAAGCCTCCATCCCTCATCCCACCACGGCCACCAAAGCTGCCATCCCTCATCCCACCACGGCCACCATCTCTGAATCCACCACGGCCACCATCCCTCATACCACCACGGCCACCAAAGCTGCCATCCCTCATCCCACCACGGCCACCAAAACCACCATCCCTCATCCCACCACGGCCCCCAAAATCCCAATGACTGCCACCACTACCAGAATCAAAACGATGGGTTCCACCACGATCCTTGCCAATGTTAGTCCCACCACGCAAAGCCATCTGTCGCACCTCTGAGGGCACATGCTGGTTAGCTCCCTCCAGAACTTTGACCAAATCGGCAGCATATTTCCAGTCTTGCTCAGAGAAAAAGGTGTAAGACACACCTGTTGCACCAGCCCTTCCAGTTCTACCAATTCGGTGGACATAATCCTCAATTCCAGTGGGGAAATCATAGTTTATCACTACCCTGTATCATTAAAATACAGAGTGAGATTCAAAATAAGTATTTTGAGATCAACTACTACAATTAGGCATGGTTACTGTGCCGGCTGTTAAAATCAGGTCCGCTTGTCTAGGACTAGATCTTGGTACTAGTCCATAACAATCAAAGTCGAATCGTGAGCCTATTAATGAAGCAAATTCAATGAAGCAACAACTGGTACCATAGATTCAAGCAGTAACTCCCATATTCTCAGTATCCCCACCAATAAATCTGCATAAGTTATAGTCATACAATAGAAATGTGAGAGTTAACCTTATATCTTTGATATCAAGACCTCGGGCAGCAACATCTGTGGCAACTAAAATCGGTGATTTTCCGCTCTTGAACTGATTTAACACCCAATCTCTTTCACCTTGAGACTTGTCTCCATGGATAGCAGCAGTTCCAAAGTTGCGCCCAATACTGCGGGCAAGCTGGTCACACAATCTCTTAGTGGAACAGAAAATAATGACTTTCGAACCTCTCTCCTGTGCTCTGAGGATCTGCACCAAGCGCCTCTCCTTCTCCATTTGTGGAACCACTTCAACATACTGCAGATTCAATTCATATTATCTAATTTGGTACAAGAACAAAGAAAATATTGCAAAAGAACCATTTAACTTTTTGAAACATGCAAAAATTAACAATCATTCACCAAAGGAGAAAGTGAACCTTCAACAAGTTTCAGAAGTTCTCTACAAATATAAAACTCTCAAATGCAATCACACAGCAACAAAAATGAAACAGTTTACAGTTTACCTGAGTGATGGACTTGTTTGCAGCAAGCTCATCAACACTGCCGATATTCACCTGAACAGGATTAACAAGAAGATCACTTGCTATTTTTCTCACTTCCTTTGGCCAGGTTGCAGTGTACATAAGTGTTTGTCTCCGAGGAGGTATCTCATTCACAATTTTACGAATTTGAGGTTCAAAGCCCATATCAAGCATTCGATCAGCCTCATCAAGCACAAGCAGTGAAACTTGCCCGAAGTCAATCTTCTTCATTTCAAGGATATCATTGAGTCGACCAGGAGTAGCCACAACAATATCTGCACCTCGATCAAGCTCTTTCAATTGAGGGCCCTTTGGAGCTCCACCATATAAGCACTGCATAACAGATGGAGTCATGTGACAGACTAAAATTCCAAAGGAAAACTATCAGTTTTAGAAACTATTTTAGTAATAATGAAGAAACAAGACCCACCGTGCATGAAACCCTTGATGATCGACCAAATTTGATCACCTCGTCCTGTATTTGTGTGGCCAGCTCCCTTGTTGGAGCTAAAACCAACACAGTAGGGCCATTCTGAGGATTATTTCCACATTGTCTAAGAAGAATGAAGGCAGGTATCAGGTAGCCCAATGTTTTACCAGAACCAGTTTTGGCAATTGCGACTATATCCCGATTTTGTAGTGCAATTGGCCATGTCTGTGCCTGGATTGGAGTAGGGGACGAGAACCCCGCAGCATGTATCTGACATAGAAATGTAATGAATAGATAATGAGGACCAATAAGTTAAATACATGAAAAGTAATGCACCTAAAAGAATTTTTTTTTTTAAAAAAAAAAAAGAAGAAAAGCAGCAATACACTGTCATGAGGGGAAGAAAACTAAGAAATCCACAGTTATAGAGTTGCTTACAGAAGCAACTCGAGGGAACTAATAGGGCAACAAAGACATATGAGGCGGAGCCAATAAGCAAGAAATCCCAGTCACACAGGTGTGAATTGGACAAATGGCCAACCGCCCTCCTAGAAGATGCACAAGAAAGGCCCCAACAGTCCTTTTTGCAGCCTCCAAAAATCAGAATAGTTGTTGCATGTATAAGTGTGCCATTAGCAGAGCAGCGTACGACATATGCTCCTCGTCTGGAGCAGATATCGCACCTGCGACAAGTGAGAACTAATGAGTTTAAAACAATTCAAAAGGCAACAATAACTAAAAATCAGAATAAAGCAGATCGCACGTTTGTTTTCTGAAACCATCGCATAGAATCTAACATCATGTAGGAGTACAACTTACATCTTTCAATATCTCAGGAGGGAAACCAGTGGCTTCAAATGTGATGAATGGAGCAGGAACATTGTCACCCTATGCAGTAAAACAGGACACAGAAGTCAAGTTCTACCCAAACTGAAGAAATTAGCAAGTTAACCGATAAGAGCAACAAAGCAATGAAACCTTAAACGCAAACACATATACAACCCCCCACCCCCCTCCCCCCTCTCTCTTTTTTCCTCTCCCACAGAAGATAGGAGTGTTACTTTTCAAAGGGTGAAATAGGCAAAAAGAAATGCACAAACAGAATATGAGATCCTCAAAGAATCCTCCTGCCTTAGAATACACTAGGAAATAACAAATTCTACAAATATCTACAGCTATCAGGGCTACCAAAATCTTGTGCATCTGGAGAATAAATTATCCCATTCTCATGAAACCATACAAATCTCAAAGAAGAGAAAAGTAACTGGAAAGAGCATGGATCCCAATTATCATAACAGCAATATGTGTTATGGATTAGAGTCTTGCATTATACAGAAAATCTTCGATTCAATTTAGTAGTGAGCAGGTTTCATGCACTTCAATTTGGTTTACCTCAATCTGAAAATTTCGAAGTCAAAATAAGCAAATTCCATTACATTCTGAACCCAACAGAACCAAACATAGTACAAAGCCGAACTAAACTGAACTTTATAATTCTGGTTCGAATTGGTTGTCTGATTTGGCCTGCTGTTTGTTTTAGTTCCTAGAACACTAAAAAAAAGGCTCGACGGAGAAGAATAAATAAGACTATCTCTACTGTATAACCTTTTTAGATCATTTGTTTCCATTATAAGAATTCCATCCAAAACTCAAACAGTACAAGCAAAACCCAAGTTTTATTGTGTGGACAACATGAAGCATAAGGAGAATTCTAAATCAAACTAGTTTTCTCCCTTTTGTAATCAAATACAAAACCAACTTAAAAAAAAAATTACATTCTCAACCTAAGAATCTGACTCGAAATACATACAAAATCCAAGAGAACCTCAGATCTCATTCATAGGAGAAGCAAAATTAAAACAAATCTCAAAATTAATAAACACAAAAGGAAGAGAAAAAAAAAACCTTAAAAGCACATGATTTAAAGAATAGGAAATTTCAAAGAACCAATTCAATCTATCAAATTTTCTGATAGACAAATGGCCCCATTATGATGATTAAGAGCAACGCCAGCCATAAAAATTGCGACAAGAAAACAGACGTGAGAAAAATGTGGAGCAACTTTATTTTGAACTATCATTTGTCAAGGTTCTGATACAGGGGGGAAAAAAAGAGCTCATGCTGACAAGGGACAAAAAAGGAGTTAAAGGTTTCTAAATGAATGGGGAGATTAGAGGCATTGGGAGAGTTTAGGAAAATAGAGAATGAGCTGGAGGTGCAAGAATGAAGTGAATTGTGTTTTTCTTTTCTTTTCTTTTTACTTTTATCTTATGATGTGGACAACAAAACTAGGAAAATTCAAATTCAAAAGCTCAAGAATTCTAGAATTCTGGTCTAAATTTTCATCTAGGATTTATTTTAGATATTATAGTACATTTCCAGTGCCTCTTAGAGTTGCATTTATGTCTATTATAATAATAAGTTGCAAGTCAAGGAATACCCATATGAGGAAGTCCTATTTTACACTTGGAATAGTTTGGGTCTATAAATAACATGCTAGTAATGCTTTTTAATAAAGATTTCAGTCAATGAAATTACAGCAGATTAGGCTTTTATCTTACAAATTGTGTGACGCAATTCTGACACTAGAAAGTGATACTTTCTTGACAGAAATGAGCCTGAGATCCTATTAGTGTGAAGTGAGCAGTGTAATCTTATTTGCATAATTTTTCCCTTATTTTCTAAAGAAATTCAGATCTACCATACCGATTTTCAAGACCTAATTCTTGGTTTCTGTAAACCCTTGCTCCTAAAAACTTCAAGTTTTTCCAAGCTGTTCAGCATCATCTTACAATGGTGCCCTACATATGTGTATGTCTATGCATGCACATATGTGTACATATAAAACTAAACCAAAGTTATATGTACAAACATCGTTATACAGCCTACTGGTAGACTTACCAACTGAACTACCATGAAAGCTAATTTCAGTGGTTTCTTTGAGACAATCTACTTTTTATTTCTTAACAACAATAGTCAGTACTCATTGGCCAAACCTTCAATTTCACACCGAATATCTAGAATAGTTGCAATTTCACTCTAAATCGACCCTTATACCCTGGGCACCTTGCAATTATACCCTAATTTGCTTTTAAGGTATATAAAAGTGAATTAAAACACCTTGAACTTGTTAATTTGTTGCAATTACACCTTAAAAGTAAACTAAGGTTGAAATTTTGATTAAAATAATATAAAAGAATTAACTCAATACCCAAGTGTTTAAAAAATAAATAATAAATCAAACCCAAGTATTCATATAATAAATAAATAAAATCAAGATTGAGAACTTGATTTTAAAATTGAACCAATTTTAAGATGCAAAAATAATGAATTGGATACTAATTCGAATTAGTGTATGATTGCAACTAGTTGATAAGTTCAACGTGTCCAAGATACAAAGGTCGATTAAGAGTGAAATTGCAACTATTTGTAAAGCTCAGGGTGAAATTTAAGGTTAGGCCGTACTCATTACTCAAAGACTTGCAATATCCATTAGCCACATGTATCCAAAAAACACATGTTCAACTACATAAATATATATGTTGTCCACGTGTGCAAGCGTGTTAATGAATTCATAATTTAGCATAGAATCCGATCAAATTAAAATACAGACCGTAGCTGTGACTTCATGTTCTTGGCAATAAGCTTCTGCAGGTGAAAGGTTACTAACATCAGAAGTTCCAACAAAAGGGGGCCTCATCAAAGCATTGTTAGGAAATTGCGGACCACCAATTGCATGATTATACATATTATGCATGTTATGCCCGGCTGAACTAAATCCACCATCGTAACCAGGTGGGACATTTTGAAAAGGCACACTACCCATCCTTGCCTCCTGAACAGATAGAAAACACATCTTTTGGTATGAAAATCAAAAGCGAAGATTTATGATATGTACATTGGAGGATAACAAATGTTCAAATGCTACGTCAGTTATTTTGCGTTGCGAACAAAGGATAACTTATAATCAAACAAAACGTTTCAACTGGTATCCATTGGGTTATGAATGTATGTAGGGTTATGACACATGAAAAGGACAATGAAAAAAAAAAAAGTTTCATACACATACCTGCTGATTTATCCCCATTGGTATGGCTGCAAGCTTAGGCTGACCAGAACTAACTATGGGCCCTTCCATTGTAGCATTAAAATAGTAGTCACTTCCAGACCCACCATGGATATTCTTAGACTTCTGAAGGGGCATATTAGACTGTTGATTATGCATCATTGATGGACCGATGTGATTCTGAAACCTAGGACCATGTTGCTGGTGAACAACATCATCCCCAGTTTGCTGCAACTGGGCCATGGAAGCAGGCTGTTGCACATTAACAGCAGAACCAATGAACTGTTGAGATTGTCCCAAATGAGCACCTGCCTGGGGTGTTGAAGCTGAATCACCTCCCACAGACAGGTTTTGAGACGACTGTGCAACAGACTGTTGAAACTGAGACGGTTGGAACTGAGACGGTGAAAAAGTAGTTTGATTTCCTTGTTGAAAATCAACTTCCCCCCTCTTCGGGAATCCTGCCTTATAATCAAGTTGATTAGGAAATGGCTGCTGTGAGCTTTGTTGGTGTTGCGGAAGGATGTTCTGCTGATATGTCATGTAATGCTGGTATGCATATTGCTGTCCTTGTGGTTGTGACATTTGTAAGTTCTGATTTTGCAGCACATGCCCTATTTGATGAGGCATCAGCTGACTGGATTGTTGTTGCATTGATTGCTGAGGCAACTGCTGACCTCCCTGCTGAGACATTTGTTGCCCCATGTGAGATAACATCTGCTGACCAGGATGCTGCACCATTTGAGGCCTCACCTGTCCTGGCTGTTGCATGCACTGACCCAACTGTGAACCTTGTTGCGTAACAAGCTGATTAGAAACTTGAGACACTGGGAGACTCTGCTGCTGTGGCATCAGTTGTCCCTGCTGTTGAGGCAACTGGTTGCCCAGTTGCCCCTGCTGCTGTGTTACTTGAGTAATCTGTTGCGTGGCTTGAGCCTGTTGGGGTAATTGACTGATCAGCTGACCCTGCTGCCCTGTAGTCTGTGGTATCTGCTGTGCGATCTGAACCACCAAGCCATTTGGTTGTGCCGCTGAATGAGCCATTGGTATCTGAGCCAACTTAGGAGTAGAAGCAGGAGGAGGGGGGCCAGGTGGTAATGGTGGAGGTAAAGAGGCTGGCTTCTCATACTGCGTGACGTTAGTTTCAGGGTTCCAATAATATAAACGCCCAGTGCTTCCATCAATCAGTCCCATCCAAGGTTTAGGAAGGGTGGGATCCTCCGGTGCATAACGAGGCCCTAGGGAAGATGGAGCCAGTTCTGCTGCAGCCATACTTGATGTTTTTCTACAAGCATGCGGGCAAATTAATCAGCACATAGAAAAAAGTTATTCAAACATAGATAGTCTAACTAAATTCAGAGCCACCAAGTTTAGTGAGTTGACAGAGTACATAATGATAGCACATACATAGAAATATTATCAGTTGCATATAGAAAGCCTCCTATAAAACATATGACACAAGATCTTATTTAACCAAAATGAAGGTTCCTTGGTCAATTTCATGCATTTCTTAACTATTTTACTAACAATATGATTAAATTGTAAGTCCAATCCTTAAGTATTCTATCATATTTTTTAAAAATAAAATAAAAAGGTGAACATAGCATATCAATGCTTTCTTAGCATAAAACCATATCATATTAGCATTCTAAAAACATACACTTAAATGCATTAAAACTTACTCAAATAGATTGACATTTACATCTATGATATATTGTTGTGGAGTGAGGACACATCTAATAAAAAAAATTATGTTAGACCTCAAGAATCTTAGAAGTTACAAAGTTCTGCAACCTCTTTTTTATATCATTCTGCTTTTTAAGGAAATTATGTGTTTTTATTACCTCTGCATTAGAATTTACATACATTCTAGTTTCTTGTGCTTAAACTCAAAAGCACGTGATTGGTGTTTCAACTTTGCCCGACCTTTAAGGGGAAGGTACCAACAAATATGGTGTGCCTACAAATTCCTGAAAAAGTTTAGTATCCAAAGTCCCGTTAAGTACATATCCTAAAGCTCATCTAAACCAATACCTAAATATTTACCATCAACCATTCCCGACATGACTAAATACATGTCCCACATCCATTTATACCAGTTCCTGAATAAGTTAATTATTACATATGCCCCTTCAAACAATCCAAAGCCCGTTTGAATCCTTCAAAAAGGTTATCAAAAAATTGAAGATTAAAAATACTCAAAGAATAAAAAAGAAAGCTAAAGTGTTGAACAAAAGAATGTATAGTGAAGCGAGTCAGATAAACCATCTCAGTACGTGAGCCAAAATGCTGTAGTACAATTCTAGTTCAGTTTCACCTAAGCAGATATTCATCAAATGTTTATAAAACCCAAATTACAAAGATCAAACAACAAGTTCATAAAACATGAAGAGCAAAATCTTAAATTTAAGAGCACCCTATGTCAAAATTTGCTTTACGTATTTACAAGAGAAATTAATCGCTAATTAGACTAGATTAAGATAAAATGCTTGTAATAATCTCTCTAACGGATAAATTAAAGATATATGGAATTAAGCATACCCAACTCAAGATTCCCTTTGAAGATCAGTTTCGGCAAAAATAGCCCAGAGGTACAAACGCTCTAGGGTTTTCTCGTTTTGGATAGTTTTCCGGAAAAATGTCACCAAAGGATTTTAGGGGTTGTGCTGGTGACTGATCGACTCATTGGCGACGGATGTCACGAGTTTTGTCCGGTGCTGGCTGCCTCTCTTACTGCAATCCCCTTCTTTGTCTCTTTGATTTTCTTCTTCTTCGCACACGTTTTGACCGGCCCAGACTCGGAGAAAACTCGAATGAGTACTGGCACCACTCTTTTACGGTTCAAAAATAGTACCAGCGCTCTTATAAGCTAGGCATTATTACGGCATGCCATCTGCCTGGCAAAATTTTGGAAAGAAAAAAATTGGTCCTAAAAATACAGAGAGAATAATAGATTGGTCCTTTAATTATTTAAATTAATACAAAAAGATTTTTAAAAAATTAATTATGAGGTTTCTAATTGATGATTTTATTAAGGAAAAATAATAGTCATAGCCTGTATTTTATAAAAAAAATTACTTTATTTTTATTTTTTTAAAATAAATTGTTATATCCTCGTATTTTAAATTTATTACAATAGATCGCACTTCCATTAAATTTTTACTATTTTAAATGTTAAATGCATATAAAATGATTCTTTTGACCTTATGTTCTTTTCTTCTTCTCAAGCAAATCCAAAAATCATTATACACATATGCAATAGCAGATGAAAGTAAAGTAGAATCAAATATTGAGAAATAAAAACTAAATTTTCCAAAAATAAAATCCAACTTGTGGACATTACCCATAATCCTAACTTTTATAGATCTCAAAAATAATAAAAATTATATTCTCCAAAAAGAAAATCGAAGTTGTGAAATCTATCTATAATTCTAAATTCCAAAAATCTCAAAAATAAAAAATGAGAAAGACTCAAACATTCATTGAAAAATCAAACTTGAGATTGAATTAGCGAAACTCATGCAATCTATGACCAAATAAGAACTTACTAACAAACAGAGAATCAAAGAAAGCGTGAAAAGAAAATCAAGCTCAAAGAGAAGAGAAAGATATAGAAATAGAAGTTTAAACAGAAGAGAGAGAAAATGTTCAGGTTCATCCTTCAATCTTGGAGATGGAGATAAAAATGGTTAGGTTCTCAGAAATTGATGGAGTGAATTGTAAATCGTGTATTAGCCCTTTACTTTGGGTGAATTTAGGATATTTATATTGGAGTAAAAAAAGTTATAGTAGGATATGGACTGTATGAATCCTACATGTTTTATTAGTTGGAGTTGATTTAGAAGTCTACGGTCTTATCAATTTATTAAATTTATATATGTTTTTTATTGTATACTATCGATTATGTTCAAATATGGTGATTATCATGTCTTTTCAATGAGATTTTATTATATTTTATATTTTAGATATATACATTTCATTATTATTATTATTATTATTATTATTATTATTATTTTTGTTGATCATCATACTTAATTATGTTAGGCGTCTTTTTGAAATATGGAGACTTTTGTCTGTTCTTGTCAGTTGAGATAAAAGGTTTTATTTGAAAAGATCGAGGCGATGGTTCATCTGCTAAAAGGAACTTTAAGGGTTATCTTATTAAATGAGGGTGACTCTTCAGTGTCTCACCCTTCTATAAATAGAGTAGTTGTCTTCCATTTGCCTTATCCTTACATTTCTGAATATCAGAGAATCTCTCTTTAAGAATTCTCTCTCTAGTTTGTGAGGGCGATGGGCTTTCGCACACGCCTCTCATGGCTTTCTGAAGAGTTACTTGAGTAAACCAAATAAAACGGGTTTGGTTTTTTTTATTTAATCAAATTGATTTGTCTAATCTCGTTTTAATCTTCAGAAAAGGTTTCTTTACTTTGATAAAGTTTTGAAAATTTTGGAATCGTCACCCTAGAAAACTAGGGAAAATTTCTTAAATTAAATAATTCATTGGAATTAACTAATCCAATTTTTAATTAGAGTGTCACGACCCGTTTCCATGGGCCGGACCGGCACTAGGACCTGGGTAAGCTTAAGGCCCCCGAGGCCCGTAGTAAGCCTAATTTCTGATTTCAACACCATAATTACATGAAAATATTCTACAAGTTGGCCCATTATATTT
>CANUEX010168349.1:0-11840 GCA_948099535.1 Jatropha multifida | reverse complement strand
AATAATAAAATAATAATAAAATATTATAAAGTTTTTTAATTATTAAATAAAAACAAACCGTCCAAGGTAAGTTGCCGGGGAGAAAAAAATAGTGACGCACAGTGTTTTTCAAAAATATCCGATTTGGGTCTAATTTAAATTAATTCGGTTCAATTAAAAAAATATTGGTCCGATTTTATTTGATTGACGGTTATTCAATAAATTTTCGAGCGAACCAAAATGATTTTCGGTCCCCATAATATTACGTGGCGTAATATTATTAGCTAATAATTTACAATTTAAATTTAAATGTAAATGTTTCGAAATAAAAATTTCGGGGTATTACAACTTTGGTTTTTTTTCCCCCAAAAAACCAGCCCATGAATCTATCAATTGGCAAGTAAAAGAAGTAATCAAGCCACCTAAATTGTAATAAAATATCTTTTAATTTGATTAAAATTATCTCTTTTTCTAATGCTGAGGAAGGGGATTAGAATTTAAATTTGTTATTTGGTCATATATGCATTAAAAATATCTTTTTCTCTCAACTAATAATTATAATAGGCTTAATATATTATTTTACCTTTAACTTTACATTTTGTTGCAATTTCACTCTGATCAAATCTTTATACCAATTTCACTTTGAAGTTTGACATTTTATTGTAATAGCACCTTAAATCATAATTAGGATTTAGATTGTAAATAAAAGATAAATTCACTCTTGACATTGGATTTGGATTAACTTAATACATTTATTTGAATGAAGAAGTTTGGGTTAATAGTAGGGGCAATCTCTATTATTATTTTTAATAATTTTAGATTGTCTCTTTAATTGTTAATAAATAATATATAAAAATAATTTTTTCTACATAAATGCTTTTTTTAAAAAAAATATAATTATATCTTATATTCTATTTTAATAAAAAAACATTACAATTTCTAATAGTCAAATAAATTGGCAATAAGTTCGTTTTAGATTTTATAATTATTTTAAAATTTATATTAAAATCAACCATAATAAGAATAAGTATATTCTAATTTTTTTAAAAAAAGTTCATGTGCCAAATAATTAATTTCATATAATATTTATTATCAACAAAGAAAGAATTTAAAAAAATAAAAATAATAATAAAAATTGTCTTTACTATTAATTCAAACTTCCTCATTCACATAAATGTATTAAGTTAATCGAACCTAAAATTAAAAGTTAATCTATTTTTTATTTACAATTTAAATCCTAATTATAATTTGGGATGCTATTGCAATAAAAGATCAAAATTTGGAATGAAATTTATATAAAAATCAAATTGAAGTGAAATTACAATAAAAAATTAAAGTTTAAAATAAAATTGGCATAAAGATCAAATCAAGTCAAATTATAATAAAAATTAAAATTAAAAGTGAAATAATATATTAAGCCATTATAACATAAGTAATTCTCTCTAGTAACATGTCACTAAGATTAACACAAAAAAATAAAAAGGTATACGATACCTAAAATTATAATTATATTAAGCATTACTGTTGTGTTTAGTAGAGTAATATTTAAAAAAATAATTAGTATAATTAAATTATAATTTATATTTTGTTTTATTCCTACAATTTCCTTTTGTTAATCTTTGCTAAACTTATAAAATACTCAATGTTGGATTGCTCTTAAAATCAATCAAACTGTAATAAAATATTTCATAGAGTTTCCTTGAAAGATTTAAACTTGAGATTTTTATCTTTAATATCAAAATTTAATTAATAATTATATGGTAGTTTGACTATTATAAATAAATAGAGAAGCTTGGTAAATAAGGGTAAAATAATAAAATTAAAATATTATTACTTCTAAAAATGAAATATTATAACAATTTAAATCGGATGAGAAAGAAAAGTGGACAAGAATTATCTGACGGAGAGATTAATTTTTTTTAATAAATAAATAATTCTGGATAGATAATTTTCAAAAAAAGTTATAAATAAAAATAAACGAGAGAATAATCAATAAACTTTATAAAAAAAGAAAAAGAAATTGTGGAGACAAAAAAAAGAAAAATGTCATAATGAGTGGCTAGGGCGACGCTTTCGGTGGTATTGGCATAGCAATGATGTGTTTTACCGTGGGATATGATTTCTGCGCACGTACGTCGATGAGAATCTATGACCCTTCAATTACTCACCTCTTGTCTCCGCTCCGGGTTAAGTCTAATCTGATGCCTATAATCTTATATTTTCATTTATGATAATATCTATATTTAATTACTGCCTCTGTTGTATAATTACATTTAAAAAAATAATTTATTTTAAAATATTTATTATATTTATAATTTTAAAGAGTAATAAATATTTTTTTATATATTTACTTTTTGCATATGATCAATAATTATTACTTCTATTTAATAATTTTTTTCAGAGAATTAATATTAAATTAAAGATAATATAGTCAATTTATTCAATAATTTAATATGACTTAAACAAATATAATGATTTTTTTAAAAAACGTAAAATTTCAATATGACAACTATTATAAAATAAAGATAATATTCTATTTTTTATAGTATCTTTTTTATTCCAGTAAAGCCAATGATCCGAGATGAAGTTTTAGAATGTAATCAGTATCGTTTTCCCCTTTACTTACCAAAATAGTAAAATCTATAAGCAGATGTAAAATAGGGATGAAAATTTTTTGAGATTATCAAAATTTCTTATTTGGTTTGGTGAAAATATGGAAGAGGTTGTAAACTAAATTTATTTTACATCCATTTTGGCCATATTTTCATTCTATTTTTAAAAGGAAAATGATCAATGTCATTTTAGCGCTTATTTTATTTACTCTCTCTTTCCAAATATAACATTATAGTCAGAAGTCTCGAACTTGAGACTTCCCATTCACCATATAACTTTAGATTTGAATTATTTTGATTAGCTTAAGTGAGTTCAAATCAAATCATTTCGCCTTCTCAAAAAGGAAAAGTAAATCATTTCACAATGTTGTAACTTATACGTAGGAAAGCTAATAATAAATCATTTATACAAACAATAAAAAAACCACAATCTTAATTTGAAGTATCTAATCGAGTTAACAGAGCATAATATTTATGTCATAGATAATCGCTTACTCCATTTGATGGCTATCTTACTGTTTGATTCCGTGATCTTTCTACAAGTCCAATATAATTATCTTCAAGTTTCTTCATTTTATTGAAGAGGAGATATTCACTTTTTTTCCTGCATAATTATCCAAATAATAAAGTCGCTAAACAAAATCACTACAATGGTGATAACAATAATTTATAACTAAATCTAAAAATAAAATTCCAAAATAGACAACATTAACTCAGAATTAAAGCTGAGAATAGAATTCCAAAATATGAGCAATATTAAATTTCAATATTTGGATGATAATAAATCAGATCTGTAAATAAATCTGAGAATCATTTAAAAAAAATAATAAAAAAGGGAATGGAAAGGAGGAGAAAAAAGAATTTTAAGGTTTTAGATTTTGAGAAAAAGAGAGAAAGTGAGGAAAATCTGAGAATAAAATTTCAAAATATGAGTAACATTAAATCTCAATATTTAGACGATAATAAATTAGATCTATAAACAAATATGAGAATTATTTAAAAAAATAAAAAAGGAAAGGAGTGACCACCGGTGAGAGCTCATCGATGGCCTCCCATGAAAGGAGAAAAGAAAATTTTAAAATTTTAAATTTTAAGAAAAAGTGAGAAAGAGAGAAAAAGAGAGCCGCTCAGAATTCCACAATATTTTCAGATTGTAAAATGAATAAATTTCTACTTATTTAAATTTGTCATTTCTATTCAAAGTAAAAATTTACACCTTACGATTAAATTATTATAGGAACAACATGAATGAAAAAGCAAAATCTACCTGCGAAAAATTTCTTTTAGAATAAAATCATTATTATCCCATGCATTTTACCTAGACATCAATCACTTTCTATTTTTAAAAATACATTATTTAGTCTCTAAAATTAAAAAATTCAATAAATCTCATTATTTTAATCACATGTTATTAGGGGTGTGGATAGGGATAATGTCAGTATTTTGGAGTACCCACTCTGCTTCAATTCATTTAAAGATGATATGAATAATTATAAACAGGTTTATTACGGAAATGGATAGTGAAATTACTATTCGTAATGGATACGGGTAAGGTACAAATATAGATCTTTAGATACCCGCTATCCGTTTTCTGCTATATTAAACAGTTTTGGTGGTGGATATCCATACATATTATATTTATTATTAGTAAAAATTGTATATTAAATAAATTTGGATTTGAATAGTTTATGATTCGTGGGTATCCTATCTATATAAGTACTTTTAACAGGCTTTTGACGGATACAAAGTAGTAAAAATTTAAAGGTTCTAATACAAATATTCAAATAGATATTTAAATAGTTTAAAACAGATACACATGGTAAAATTTTAAATGGATAAGGGTACGGGTAGTTTAAAATTCTCGGGTACCCATCCACTTCCATAGAAATTCGCGGTTAGACTTAAAATTAAATCAAAATGATAAAAATGAACCAAAATAGAGTGAAATGATTGGTTTGATTCGAATCGGTTCAATACAAATGCTAATTTCAATTTGATTCGGTTTGCCATAAAAGAGTTCAATTTGTATAGTATGCTCTTAGCTCGATTCAGTGATTGTTTGTTCACCCCTACCTGTTATCGAGGCTGAAAATTCAGTCAAGCCAATTGAACGAATAAAAGTATGTGTAATGGTTTGATTGAAAAAAAAATTTGATTTTTGATGTTTGGTTGAATGTTGATTTTATAATTAATCAAATTACTTAAATTAACAACTTCGAAAAAGTGCGTTGTTTTATTAAAGAAACAATAAAAGAAAAAATTCAGTCTTAGATATTGCTAAAATTAATAATTTTGGTTAAATTCAATTGACTAGTAATTTTAATTAAATTCCATCGATTAATTAAATTTTTATTTTTCTTTTTTTGGTTAATAATCAACACGAGTTCAGTAAAAACGATAAAAATGTATTAATTCAATTCGGTTACAAATGCAAGTCAAATTGTACGAATACTCGCAATTCTGAATTCACCAAAATGATCCGTTTTTGGATTCGATTCACTGATTCATGGAATTGACCCGGTGGTCATGACCAGAGGGGACTAAGCTGGCCGCGGCCCCTCCTAGTTCACATGAAGTACTTTAATTTATGCGTTTGAGTCCACCACACTGTCTCTCTCAAAATTTTGAGAGAGACTTGTGGATACTATAATTTTATAGCATGTGTCATTGAATAATGTATAAATAATAATTTATTTAATTGCTTTCTGTAATTAATCTAATACGAGTATTCAAATATTTGGTTGACACTTGTTAAATGAGACAAATTTTAAATTATTTATTATTATTTTTCTCTCTAATTTTTCTGCATTATGTAAGGGTAAAAAGTTAGTTTATTTGAGTTTTTTACTTTTCTTTATAAATATTTGTTTAAGGAATAAATATTTTTTATTTTATTTTTACGTGATTTGATAATATATATGATTACAAAATCCTAGTAAGTTTTATTTTGAAAAAATTGAATTACATATAAAGTATTTTTATTTTATTTTATTATTTACAAAATTTTAATTTCTTATAAACCAATATTTTTAGTTTTAGATTGATTACTATATGAAATAGACTATTCAATACAATTGATTTTAGACTTTTTTTTTAAATATTTTCATGAATGGGAGAAAATTTCAGCATGTGTTGTTTATTGTATGATAATTTTGCTCACTTAAATCAAATTTGTAAAAGCTTTAGTTTAAAATTTTTGATAATAATATAAAATATATTTAATGCATTTTGGTGTAAATTTTCGCATCCGGATCTCATTATTAGAAATTATCACTTTTAAACTCTAAATTTAGTCACAAATAAATTTTTCTATCCTTTTTTTTTTTATAAATACATTTAATAGGGATTAAATTTAAAAATTCTTTTCGCAACTTTAGCCAGTGTCTCAGTCCAAACAACAATTGTAAATTCGGGAGAACGAGCGAAATTAATTAAGTTCGAAAGAGCGATCCTTCCACACAATCATTTTTCTTCTCGGTCTACTCAACGTACAAACGCTGCAATCAGACGGACCAACATAACCTTTTGCGGGCCCACACAAATCCTTCATTTACTCGCTGGGCCCCCACCACCCCACGTTCCCCTCCTCATCATACGCATTTATTTCAGTAGACCCTACCTGCCCTCCTCCGTCCGTGTATCATCTCTCTTCTCATCTCCACCGTTTATCTCCACTCTCGATTGAAAATCCTACTCATTTCGTAATCCAACGGTTAGGATTTGAGTAGTTATAGATCAAACACTACGCACGCAAAAACATAGAAAGAGATTCCCCAACTAAACAAACAAACCTTCCTTTGACCAAAGACCAAAGGCAACCACGAATATTACTAAAAAAACATTAAAATCCTAGCAAGAAAGTAAAATGGTGACGTCATTATACCTTTGACTCTTTCTCTTTCCTCTTTAAACACATCCCACCTCTCTGTTCCTCCATCTCCATCCTCTCTCTCTCTCTCCCCGTCTCTGGCTTTTCCCTCTCTCCTTTCTCTACGTTTCTTGCCAAATTTTCTTTCGCTTTCTCTCTTGCCAAACAAAACAATGGTGAGGGATGATTTGTACATAACGGTGCCTAGTTTCTTCCGGTGTCCGATATCACTTGACGTGATGAAATCACCTGTTAGCCTGTGCACCGGAGTCACCTATGATCGTGCTAGTATCCAGAAGTGGCTTGACAATGGCAACAACACTTGTCCAGCCACCATGCAAGTCCTTCAGAACAAGGAATTCGTTCCCAACCACACCTTACAACGCCTCATCCAGATCTGGTCTGACTCGGTACAGCACCACCACAGTCACCGAGTTGACTCAGCAGCTAACTCACTTCCATCACAAGACGAAATCAAGAGCATAGTCAAAGACATTGAAACGAAAAAAGAACAGGATCGCTGTTGTTCCGATGCTTGTTCAAAAATTTTGTGTTTCGCTGAAGAATCAGAGGAGAATCGGGAATTTCTAGCGAAATTGGAAGGATTCGTGTCAATGCTTGTTGGTTTCCTCGGCGATACGAGAAATATTGACTTCATTGAGCAAATAGTTAGGCTTCTAGATTTGGTTTTAATCAAAATCGTCAACCATCAACAGTTAATGACATTGCTCTTGAAGAACAATAATGTCGATTCCTTAACTTCGCTCCTTCTCGTTCTACAGCGAGCAAGAAACGTGCAGTCGAGAATTGGGTCGGTGAGAATTCTAGAATCAATCGCCATAGATGCAGAGTCAAAGCTTTTAATTGCTGAAAAAGATGGTTTATTATCCGAATTAGTAAAATTAATCGGTTTAGAAACCGATCCAAGCCTTATCGAAGGGAGCTTGTCATGTCTAATCGCGATTTCAAAATCGAAACGCGTTAAAGTAAAGCTAGTCCATCTCAATACAATTCCTGAATTGAGAAACATATTAACTGCAGAGTCCAACACCGGAGTTTCAAACACAATCACCGAGAAGGCATTGAACCTGCTCGAAACGGTGTCGTCTTGCAGAGAGGGGAGAGAGGAGATGTGCAGTGATGTGGCGTGCATAGAAGCAGTAGTACAGAAGGTGTTGAAAGTATCGGCGCAGGCAACGGAGCACGCAGTGACAATTCTATGGAGCGTGTGTTATTTGTTTAGGGATGGGAAGGCAAGGGAGGCAGTGACAAAGAGCAACGGTCTGGCGAAGATTTTGCTGCTGATGCAGAGTAATTGCTCGCCGGCGGTGAGGCAAATGTCGACGGACTTGTTGAAAATTTTTAGGGTGAACTCCAAATCTTGCCTTTCCAGTTATGATACTAAGACTACTCATATTATGCCTTTTTGATTCAAAGTGCGCGCAATACAAATGTTATGAGATGGGATATATGCCGATTAACTTTCTTTTTTCTTTTTGTTTTTTTTTTACCCCTTTCTTTCTCTCTCTCCTTTTTGCTGCAAGAAATGGAGAGAGAGAAAAAAGAGTCGACATAGAGAAAGACTGTAAATCTAAAGGAAAAATTTTGTTAGTGAAAAAAAGAGAGAATCGAATTCGTTTGATTTTGATTAGGAAAGGTTTTTTCTTTTTTTTTTTAAATGTTCTTTGTTCATGTTTATGTTTTTGTCTTCCTTGTAAATCAAAAGTGAAAGTGGAGAAATAGAGAGAGAATTGGACAGAAATACAAATCATTCAAAGTTTCACAATTTGCTTCCAAGATCCTAACTTTGTTTCAAATAACTCTAAATAATAACATAAAAAGGGGATATAATTGTCTTTTCGGTCTTGGGATTGGTATTTCCAGACCCGAACAGGACATGAGATACCCTTTCGATAATATTATTATATCATAAATGCGTTTTCAAAAAAGAAGAGATAATGGGGAAGCGAGATTGTTATTATAAAAATTGGAAAGAGGTGAATCCTGAGCTGGCGTTGCAATGGCATGAATTAGAAATGTATTTCTTTTATAGAAACTGAGAGGGAAAATAGAAACATTGACTATAAAACCGACTTTGAGTGGGTTTGAATTTTCGATTAGATTAATTGGATAGGAAGCAACTGAACCAACAAAATAAAAAAATAAGCGTCAGACAGAGAGACAAAGTGCCGCATTTGCTGAAATAAATGGGTTTTCTTTTATTTGTTGTTCTATATTGTAAGCCTTTCTTTCTCCTTCGTTCAATTAAATATTTCATAATTTGTTTGATGGCAGAAAGGAGTGAAAGGGATTGGAATCACAATCCCAAAAGAAATCTCTTAAAAGGAGAGAGAGACAGACAGAGATTGATTTATATAAACGTAGGTTTGACTACTCCAATCTCTCCATGGGAATGGAGATACTGGCCCTGTAAACTACATACCTCTACGTATCTCCGGCCCCTTGTATTAGTGGTGCATTATCTTGTAGGGACAATTTAAAAAGTTAAACGTAGCTGAATGACAATTCGAGGGCACATTCTTCTGAACTCAAATAAAAAGCATAGAGGAGAAGGCTTTTAAGCGAAAGCATATTGGTATATGTGTATTCAAGCTATGAAGCAGAATTGAACAAGAAATTTGAAGAGCTGGATGAGCTATCTGTTCAGGCATCTTCTGACTTCTTGAAGAGGGACAAGACAAGGTCTTATATAGCAGTTTTGCAAATCTATCCAACTCATGATTTAACAATTAACATTACTGAGATATTCAACGGTTACATTGCCAATGGCGGACCCAGGGGGTATTGCCCCTTGGATTTAAAACTTCATCTTGTGTGATTAGGTTTCTTAAAGGGATTAAATAAATAATATGAACATGTGAAATCATGGATAATGCTACTGGATCCTTTACCCTTACAAATTGAGTTTTCTCTTTAGTTATACAACAAGGAAGACAAATAATGTACTCTGTGAATGTTGAATCCAAGGTTTTGCTCAATAAGTCTTCCAATGGCAACCTCGGATCTAATAGCAATTTTAATTTCAGAAAATAAGAACTCAGTTCATGGCAATAGAAATGCAATTCATGGAAACCAAACTGCAGAATTCAGGCCTTACTGTACCTTATATGCAGCAAAACCACATGAATAGCAATCTTAAATTTTGTACTTTCTATGGTGAACCAAGGCACACAATTGACACCTGTTATGAGAAACATGGCTATCCTCCTGGTTTTTCTTTTAGAAACCAAATCAACGTTTCTTTTGAATGTGTGCCTCAAATTCTTTTCAAACATCAGTGGATCAAATTACAAGTTCAAATCACATAAATCTATCATTCACCCTTGAGCAGCATCTGAAATTGCTTTCTTTGATCTGAGAACAGTCTGCTATTCCTAATCACACACCTGAGAATCATGTTGCTACAGTGCATAATGTCACTTCTACTAGACAACAAGCATTCCCTCTTACACAGATTGGTTTGAGCAACAACTAAAGTAATTCTTCTCTAGCTCTACATGTCAATTCAGTTTCTCATACATAGCTTCTGGATACTGGAGCACTTGACCACATTGGTTTTTCATTCCCTCTATGCACTACTTATAAGAAGATTAAGCCTGTCTTCATGAAGCTACCGGATGGCAGTTGTGTTGTTGCAAATTACTCAGGGACAATCAAGTCTACATATTATATACACCAAACTTCAAGTTTAATCTCATCTCAGTCACAAAACTCATACAACAACTGGCTTATATTTTACATTTTGAAGGCACTTCTTGTGTTATTCAAGATCAAATTACATTGAAGAGGTTTAGCTGAAGTGCAATCTGGTCTCTATGTTCTCATTTCACCAACTTCATATGTGGTGAACTCAATTTTTGGACTTACAGCTTTTACATCTTCTGTTTCAACACTTCCTTCATTTCTAATGGAAGCACTATGGCATTACGAAATAGGATATCTGTCTCATTCCAGGTTGATGCAAATAAGTCAATAAGTGCCTTTAATTAAATTTGTTTTCCATGAATTACCTTGTGATTGTTGTCATCTAGCTAAGTAGAAAAGACTTCCTTTTCTTTGAAGTGAGACTATTGCTAGTTCTGCTTTTGATTTGGTGCATGTTGACATATGGGGACCACTTTTGGCTCCTTCTATACATGGGCATAAATATTTCTGAACTGTTGTTATTGATCATATAAGATTTGTTTGGATTTTCTTACTGAAATCAATAATACAAGTTAGATCTCTTGTTCATTCTTTTGTTACAACGATTAAAACTCAGTTTGGGGTGAAAATTAAGCAAATCAGGACAAATAATGGTGTTGAATTTCAAATGATCGACTTTTTCAATAAAAAAAGGAATATTACATCAGACTTCTTGTGTTGAGAAACCACAACATAATGTTGTTGTTGAAAGAAAGCACCGGCACATATTGAATGTGACAAGAGTCTTGTTGTTTCAAAGTCGTTTGCCCAAGAGTTTTTGGTGTTATGCAGCTGCACATGCAGTATTTTTGATTAATAAACTTCCTACACCCTTACTATAGAACCATTCTCCCTATGAACAATTATATCATGTTAGAATCTTGTAATTATTGGGGTAGATTGTGCATATATTAGAAGAATACTAGGAGATTATTAGGAGATATTAGGAGATTATTTTCCTTTTTTGAACTATTTTCTGTGTATTATATATACTTTAAACCGTATATGAAAATTTATCAAGCCAATTGCTTGTTTCAAAACTTCTTCTTCTCTCTTTCACTTGGTATCAGAGCCTATAGTGGTCTGATTATTTTTTCTCTCTTTATTTCTGCAAATTCTCCTATTTCCACACAAAAAAACCCGACTTTAGTTCTAACCTGTTACAGCAACCTTACTGCCGCCTTGAAATCACCAATATTCCGAAGGAGTTGGATCTCACAGCCATCGGAGATCAGTTCCCCAGCTTCCGGTGACCCAAGACCAGAAATTCTGTCATTGGAAACCTCGTCGTCGACCGCCACGCGCCACCGTAAGGTTTCTGTCTCCGTCACACACGTCGGAGTGTGAGCCCTTTTTTGACCTCTCCTTCAATGGCCACCTCCGACCGGTTCGCCTGAGTCTGACCATCACTTTTTTGGTCACCCCCTGCACTGTCTCTCTCTCTTAAGGTATTCATAGCCCTTTTTTATTCCTATTCAGGTACAAAACCTTCTCCCGAATTCAAAAAAAAAAAAAAAACATGACTGACAGTACTCTAATTAAACCACTCTTCTCTAATCCACCTATTATCACTACTGTGAAGCTTCTAGGCAGTAGCAATTATGTTTCTTGGTCGTCTTCTGTTGAATTATGGTTTATGGGACAAGGGTATGATGATCATTTAAGTAAAACAGCTG
>CANUEX010168341.1:0-35733 GCA_948099535.1 Jatropha multifida | reverse complement strand
ATCAACAAAATAATTAATCAACCACCAAAATACTATTATATATTATCAAAATATAAACTCAACCAAATAATTAATCAAATAATAAAATCATTCAACCAAAAATAATAAAATCAACCATAAAAATTATTAAAATAGATTTCTGGGAATTATTTTATACTCTATAAATATTGTTTATAGTCCCGAAAATAATTGTTCAGTGACGATCGGGTCTAGGATCGTGACTGAGGTGCCCGAAAACGTGTAGTTCAGGACTGAGTTCACCGAAATTGAGCTTGAGGGACTGAGATCGGTCTTCGATGGCTGGATCGCAATGGAGACGCAGCTGAGGGTGGCTGGAGCGGCTGTGCAACCCACAAAAAGGAGGAGGAAGAGCTCATGGCGGCCTGTGGTGGTCCAGCAGCGCTGCAGCTCTTGCTGCAGTGGCCGAAGTAGCTGCTGCTGGTCTCGTGGCGGCGCGAACAGGGAAGGTGAAGAAGCTGGAGGTGGCGGCGCGGGACAGAGAAGGAGGAGGAGCTGGCGGAGCTCGTGGCGCAGCAGAGAGACAGTGAGAAAGAGCGACAGAGAGGGACAGTGAGGAAGAGAGCAGCAGGGAGAGGAAGAAGAAGAGATAAAGAGAGAGAAGAGGGTGGTGGCACGGCTGTGGTCGGTGGAGGCGCAGGGAGAAGAGCTGCTGGCTGAGTGAGAGGGAGGAGAGGGGCTATTGGTGGTTGTCGATCAAGGAAGAAGAAGAAGAATAAAAAGAAAGAAGAGAAAAAAAAAACCAAAAAACAAAAATTTAAAATTATTAAATAAAAACAAACCGTCCAGGTAAGTTGTCGAGGAGAGAAAAATAGTGACACACAGTATTTTTCAAAAATATCCTATTCGTGTCTAATTTAAATTAATTCGGTCCAATAAAAAAAATATTGGTCCGATTTTATTCGATTGACGGTTATTCGATAAGTTTTTAAGCGAACCAAAATGATTTTCGACCCCGTTAATATTACGTGGCGTAATATTATTGGCTAATAATTTACAATTTAAATTTAAATAGGAATATTTTGAAATAAAAATTTCGAGGTATTACAACTTAACTATTTATTTTTATATTTATTTGAAAATAAATTAATTTATGATTGAATTAAATTATTTTAAATGTAATTGATTAATATAACGTTAGAGAATTAATACTATGTTGAGTAATAATTTATAAAACTTTTAATGATATAAATAAATTATATAATTTATACATTTTAATGATATGAGTAGTTATTATTTCATATTAAAATTTTTTATTAAATTATGTTAAGTATATTGACTAATTCTAGTATTGATAACATGATAAGTTGAAGATTTATATAACTTTTAATTATTTTAAATAAATTATTGATTTATGGATTTTAATGAAATAACGAGTTAATTATTTTTTACATTAATTTTAAAATAAATTAAATTAATGAATTTTACCATCTTTCATTTTATATTTTTTATTTATCTCTATAAATTTCAATATGTTTAATCGATGTTCATGAGATATGTCTATCTACTAAGTTTTACTTTAATAATAAAAAATCCTGCTATATTTTCATTACTATGGATATATCTTTATAATATTTTTTAACAACATAATAAAGGAAATTCCATTTAAGAATCTATATATATTCTCTCAATTTTATTTTATTTTATTTTTATCTTTTTTTAATCGTATATGGCACGAATATTGCTAGTTATGAAGTAAGATTATATTTGGTTGAATGTAATGCAATGTAATGTAATCAAATATGTAATGCAATGAAAAATGTAATAAAATTAAATATAATTAAGATTTTATTACTTTGTTTGACAATATAATTGATAAAATTTATAAAATGTAATCGTCATTTTATTTTATATTTATTTATAAATATGTAATGTAATGTAATTAACACACTATTATCACCACTACCATCACCTCAAACACCAATTCACTGCCACTAATACCACCACCATCTCAAACACCACTTCACCGCCACCATCACCACCACTACGTTATTATTAATATAAAAAAATATATTAACTAAAACTATTTATTGTATTAAATAGTACAATAATTATTTAGAATAATTATAAAAAGATAAGGCACAATTGTAAAAAGATAAGTTATTTTAGATAATGTCTTTAATCAAAATAATATCTAAAAAATATTATCTCTGGCATTAATATATTAATATATTCATATAAATTTATTTCTTATTACAAAATAATTTATAAATAATCTATACACTTAAATATATGATTTTTAAGAAATAAGACATTCACACGCTACATTAAATAAATGATATATTGATATTTTAAGTAAATATATAATCATTTATAATAAATCATAAACATAAAATAAAATAAAGCTTAATTTCTTATTTTAAAGACACAAAAACAAATTAAAAAATATACATCATTTTTAATTTGTAATTAAAAAAAAACATTGGTTGATGAACTTGGTGTATGGAGTAATCTCATATGCCATGAGTTTGGTTGCACGGATATGGGACACGATATACAATAACGTACAAGGTACGATAATTTTTGAAAAAGTACGACATCTACACTCTTAGGACATACAATATAGAACAAACAATACAATAATATTTCAAATAAATTGATAATCATTTACAATAAATTATAAGTATAAAAAAAACTTAATTTCTTATTTCAATAACATGAAAACGAATTAAAAAGAAAAACACTTCACTTTTTATTAGTAATTAAAAAAAACATCTTGATTGATTAGTTTGATATATGAAATAGTCTAATATACCAGGAGCTGGTTTTATGGATACGGGACACAAAATACGAGAATGTATTTGATATGATAATTTTTAAACAAGTTAGATATCTATATGCTCATGACACATTATACAAAATAAGTAATACATTAATATTTTAAATAAATAAATAATCATTTGTAATAAATTATAAACATAAAATAAAAAAATTTAATTTCTTATTTCAATAACATGGAAACAAGTTAAAACAAACTATCACTTTTTATTGGTAATTAATAAAATCACATTGATTGATTAACTTGGTATATGGAGTAATCTCATATATCAGAAGTTAGATTACAAAGACACGATATTAAAAATACGAGAATGTACATAATATGATAATTTTTAAATAAGTAAGACATCAATATACTTATAACACATTACACAAACATTCATATGCTTATAACACATTACACATAATAAGTAATGCATTAATATTTTAAATAGATAAATAATCATTTGTAATAAATTAGAAACATAAAATAAAAAGAACCTTAATTTCTTATTTTAACGACATAAAAACAAACTAAAAAAACACTTCAGTTTTATTGGTGATTAAGAAAAATCTTGATTGATTGACTTGGTGTATAGAGTAGTCTCATATATCAAGAGCTAAGTTGCACAGACACAAGACACAAGATACGAAAATGTACATGATATGATAATTTTTAAACAATTAAGATATCCACATGCTTGACACACAATATATAGAATAAATAATATATTAATATTTCAAATAAATAAATAATCATTGTAACAAATTATAAACATAAAATAAAAAAAATTAATTTCTTATTTCAATGACATAAAAACAATATTTAAAAAAAATTCTTTTTTTTAATTAGTAATTAAAAAAAGAACTTGATTGATTGACTTGATATATGGAGTACTCTCATATGTCAAGAGTTAAATTGCACGGATACAGAACACGTGATACAAAGATGTACGAGATACAATAATTTTTAAAAAATAACATCTACACCTTAGAATATACTATACAGGATAAGTAATATATTAATATTTTAAATAAATAAATAATTATTTATAATAAATTATAAATATAAAATAAAAAAAACTTAATTTCTTGTTTCAATGACATAAAAAGTTAAAAAAAACACAATATTTTTATTTGTAATTAAAAAATACCTTGATTGCTTGACTTGGTATATGGAGTAGTTCATATATTTGAGAGCTAAATTGTACGGACACAGAACACGAAATATGAAAATATATAAGATATAATAATTTTTGAATAAATAGGATATACACATGCTTAGTACACGTTATACTAAACAAGTAATATATTAATATTTTAAATAACTAAACGATAATTTATAATAAATCATAAATATAAAAATAAAAAACCAAAATTAATTTCTTATTTCAATATAATTAGTAAAATTTTAAAAATTATTATCATTATTGAAAAATACATTAATAATGTTTGTGCATTTTTTATATAGGTCATATCATATATGACTTTTGCTATTGTTAGTGAAAAGTTTTGCAGGATACTTAAAAAAGTATATATGAGTTAGAGATAACAATTTTACTTAATACGGTGGGTACTCATACAATCCGATATGATTTTGGCGAATTTGGATAATAAATAAATGAATTTGGAACTAGTTCGGATAATATTTTTACTATTCATATCAAATTTAGATTGGATTCAAGGACACGGGTTTAAGTACTTAAATTTTTAATCGGCTATTTGAATGGATTCATGTATTTATAATACATTTAACTGTCATTTTATTATGTAATTTTATTATTTTTAAATGATATTATAAAATATTATTTGATCTTTTAATATTGCTATGTGTATTGCGCGGATGCTAACACTAGTATATTTATTAAAATAAAAAAACAAAATAATTAATTGACTCAAATTAAGGATTAAATAATAATTTTTAATAATTAAGAATTTCTGTCAATTTGGAGCTTAAAACTCACAATTCACAATCACGAGGTTGTTGTCCATCAGTCAAGATTAAGAAATAAAAATGATAAATAAATATATGCGCGCGCACACACACTACTCCTACCTAAAAGTCAATACTTGCTACCTATTTGTTACTGGCTGCTAAAGGTTAAAGATTTTGATAAAATTTATACTTCTCCGGTAAAAATAATTTTTAAAATTTTTATTTTATTATAACTTCTGAAAGAATGTTATAATCATAACCACCCTGATAAAAAAAAGAAACAATTATAAAAGAAAAAAAAATCCCAAGTGCAAACTCAGGGTTTTATTGTTTGAACCACGTATGCCCTAGCTTGGCCACTTCAATTTTACTTTTATTTTTTTTTTATTTTATCCCCTTAAAATTTAGAGTCTAATAGTCACTAAATTGTTTATATTGTGATATGAAAAAAGAAAAAAAAACAAGAAATAATTAAAAATATAAGATATAGGTAACGGAACGCTTTTGAATGGTAGCTGAACCTGAAATCATAATATTTGTTATTAGCATTTCTGTTACCCTATTAATGTCATTCCCATTTTAGGCGGTGACAAAAAAGTCCAAAACCAAGAATCCCTCCCTATATAATACCTTAATATTTCCAATATTTCTCTTCAGCCTAGTCAGCTTTTTGAAAGTCTTTCAAAGCCCTATTCCACCTCTCCAAACATAAATTCTTGGTCCAAAATATATTTACATATTTCAAGAATGACTATTTCAACTCCCTTCCCCAAGAGTTCAGTTCTCATCGCCGGTGGAACTGGTTTTATCGGTCAGTTTGTAGTTACGGCAAGTTTAGACTCCGGCCGGCAAACTTATGTTCTCATCCGGCCTACTCCAACTTCTTCTCCTTCTAGGGAAAAACTTATCGAGTCTTTTCAAGACAAAGGAGCCATAATCTTGCATGTATATGTATTTATATTTATTAATGTTTATGGAGTATTTCGTTTAATCAGTTTATTTTTCTAATTTATTTTCCATTTTTATTCTTTAAGGGATCGATTAATGAAAAGGAAAACATGAAGAAGTTCCTGAAAGAGCACAAGATCGATGTAGTAATATCACCTGTAGGTGGTGAATGTATATTAGACCAGCTTGCTCTAGTTGAGGCTATCAAAGCTGTGGGCACTGTTAAGGTAAGCTGACTGTAAGTCAACGAGTTTCTTTTTTCTTTTTTAGCGATTGAATGCACGTTTTTTAAGAAAAGAAATTCACTCGTTGAAGATATTTATAAAAAAAAAAGTAACTTTTTAGGAAACGAGATTATTTCTTACCGTTTTTACGGGAAAGAAAATTTTAATTGATTCGGTCCCACGTTATCCAGCATGAGTCTAATCCGTCGAATTTGTTCAATAAATTAATAATAATTGAAATACGTGTTGCAGAGGTATTTGCCATCAGAATTTGGTCATGACGTGGATAGGGCTGATCCAGTGGAGCCAGGTCTGGAAATGTACATGCAAAAGAGAAGAGTTAGACGCTTCATCCAGGAGTGCGGAATACCGTACACGTACATTTGTTGCAACTCTATTGCTTCTTGGCCTTACTATAATAACCGACATCCTGCAGATGTCATTCCTCCATTGGATGAGTTTCAAATCTACGGTGATGGAAACACCAAAGGTACCTTGATTATGATTTTTTTTCCTAGGGGCCCGGAAAATGAAATCTTCCGAATATTTTTAGAAATTCTTCCTACCATTAGACTATTTGTAATTCTATGCCTTAGAATCTTAATTGATCAATTTCTCAAATTGAGTAAGAGAACTGAACAAATTCATTTTATTCACCTCAACAAACAAATTTCAAAATGGTAAAATTTAAATTTGAAACCAATCATATATATAAATTGAACAAAATAAATTTTATTAGACTATATAATCGAATCAAATTAAATAATTTCGATTTGATATAATTTTCGGTTGGAATTAAAATATGCCTACACTAAAAGGAATTTCAAGATGTTAAGTATATAAGTTATATAGTTTCCTAGCAAGTTCACTTTTCTATTATTCACGGTTTTACTTTTTTCAATGTTATATTTTATATGTAGTCAAACATAACATACGGTAAATAAAAATATTTTGGTATAATTATATTCTACTATGATTCATTAAATAATATTTAAATACGGTATAAGCATCATTTACAGTAATTATATAAAATTAAAAAATTATTAAACAGCCTCAATTTTAAAAATTAGAAGTACTAATTAAAATTTTAATTATTAAATAAAATATGGTGAGAAAAATAAAAAGATAATAAGAGAAAAAGAAATGCATTAGTGGAAACGATAAGAAAATATCGGTTATATATATATGATAATAATGCTAGAATTGAAAGAAAAACAGAAGTGGGAAAGACATTTGTAAAGTGAAAGTAATAATTTTTTCTCCTTAATTTAATTCCAAAAACACGCATTTATGTCTTTTTTACGAGTACGGTTTTTTGGGGCCTAAACGACAAGTGGATTTTGAGGTACGCAGCAGTAGCAACTAACAACAAATGTCGCGGTATGCGTGTCCAACAACTCCAACGACTTACCTTCTAGTTATTGGTTGGTGGTCACATTCTTTTATATGTTTTGTTTCTTAACTTTTATTAGCTTGATTTGTCCTTTTTGGACCGATGATAAAGATATCCGTAAAAAAAAATAATATAAATTTTTAAAACTTGTAAAAGTTCTCTACATTCTAGTAATAATTGATCAGTTAGATTTCTTTTAAATTTATTAAAATATCAGTTATTATTCTATAGATGAATGATCTAACATAAAATATAAAATATAAAAAATAAAAAAAAGGTTTACATGGATAGTGTTTTCTTTTTTTTTCGACTTAGATTTGATCGATTGAAACAATCTAAGGGGCTAAAAAAAAGAAGAAAAAATAGGTGCTATGTCATTGTCACGAGACCACTTTATTTTCTTTCTATGACCAAACTTTTCCAATTAATAATTTTATTCTTTTTCAAAAAAAATTATTAATTTTTTTTAAAAAATTGCAATTAATGGGTAGGGTTGATGATTATTATTATTTGATGAAATTAAAAGTTAAGGCTTCCTACTTGTTTCAGTCAAACTCGTGAGCAAATTGCAATTTCTTTTCTGATTTTTTTGGTATATATAATAATAAATTATATATCCACAATAGTGGGTGTGCTAATCTATCCATTATGGCCGTGGATAGAAGTTATTGTCATAACGGCGACGGAGATAGAGTTGTATGAGCATGTAAAGTGACCGAGTCAAGATTTAAAATTAAAGGAGGTTAAAAAAAAGCAGCCTGGGCTTATAAGTCACCTTCTTGCATAAAATGAATTGGCTTATGGTAGGTCCGTCGCTGATTCCATTACAAGTCTTTCATTATTATACAATTCATTTTTCAACAATTTCCATATGTAAATGCTATATTTTTGTAAGAATAGTCGTGTCTGTGCTTCACAGTTAAACCAATATAACAAGTCTCTCTTGCAGCTTACTTTGTTGCTGGAAGTGACATTGGAAAATTTACAGTGAAAGCTGCTGATGATGTTCGAACCATAAACAAGTTGGTTCATTTCCGACCATCTTGCAATTTTTACAACATGAATGAACTTGCAGCTTTATGGGAAAAGAAAATTGGAAAAACACTTCCTAGAGCTACAATCACTGAAAATGATCTGCTTGCTGTGGCTGCAGGTAATTTATCACTCTTAATTCTACCTTCACTCTTAATTATATCATGTGTTTATGTTTTATTTTTCTTTGCAGAAAATCAAATTCCAGAGAGTATAGTTGCTTCATTTACCCATGATATTTTCATCAGAGGTTGCCAAATCAATTTTTCAATTGATGGTCCTAATGATGTTGAATTGTCCAGTCTGTATCCTGACGAAACATATCGAACATTGGATGAATGTTTTGGAGAATTTCTTCTTAGATTAGATGGCAAGAAGGATGAAACTGTTGCTCCAAATGCAAATGACAAGCCTGTGAACAAGAAAGCCAGAGATGAAACTGCTATGGTTGAACCACTCATAGTAACAGCAACCTGTGCCTAGCTTGCTTGCTCGTGTTACTGGGGTTGGGAAATAATAATATTTTATTTCCAAGAATTCAATTGGATTGTTATGATTTATTTTTAGAATGAGTATTTCTTAGTATGCGTCGAGGAAAAGAAAGTTTGTCTATGGGGATCTTAAGATTTGAAGTAAATAAACTGTAATCGGTAGGATTTTAGCTAATCAGACGTGGTTCAGTAATCGAGCTCTTGAACCCATAAGGAATTTCCGGCCTTTGTGGTTAGATTTAAATGGGTGAGAGCAAATGTTAAGAAGGAAGAGAGCTATCTCGTTGTACGGTGTAATGGATAAGGAAATGTAATTGCAATCTAAGATTATCACATAATTCCATCATTAAATAAGTTGCCTACTGTTTTTCACATTAGCATTCTGTTATCTTGAAATAGAAGCAATCGAGCAAATTTCTTGCCAAATGAATCTTTGAAGCAAAACTGATTTTCCGAACGGCATTTTTACTAAATTTAACCTTTTTTCAAACCACTATTTGTTAATCCTTAAATACTGTAAATATAGTTTTATCAAATGCAGCTCAATCCCAATATCGAACAAGCATTTAATCAACGAGCCACATTAAACACAAAGTGGGTACCAATCGAACAGACAAGCATTTAATCAACAAGCATTGTTAAAATTAAATTTCTTTTGAGTTTAGAACTAATGGAAGTGAGTACCAATCTCAGATTTCATCAAATGAATACAACTAATGACAGATATCTATGGAACAGACAAAACATGCTATTGTAATAAAAATTGTGTTGTTGAAAATGTCAATGTTGAACTGGAAATCATAGGAAGAATTTTCCCCGGACAATGGTTCAAACACCTGGTGACAATTCACAAACTTGATAATGGTTTCCAGACCTTGATTTGGTTCCACTGTGCTATCAGATAACCCTACACAATTGTCATCTTCTCTTTGCATGCTTCATCTAAAAACATATAAGCAGCAAGGAAGCTTTCTAGCCATCTTGTGTACATAATGGAACTAAACATCAAATACAGGCAGTCGCTCTTCGATTGCAACACGGCAGATAGGGCACTTCTTACACTTCTCGCAGCAAGTGCTGGAATTGACAAATGTATCAGCAAAAGGATCCATGCGTATAACATTTAAATTTCACTAAATTTCAAATGAAAACGAACAGGAAATCTTATATAACAGAAAAAAAAATGAATAAAGCGAGTGGGAAAATCACAGCCCTAGTTGCACAAGCAAGAACTTTTATCTTCCCTTGACGACCCCCTCGCTTAGACAATAAAAAAAAATGAATAGAGTGCACAGAAAAATCATAGCCCTAGTTGTGCGAGCAAGAACTTTGATCTTCCCCGACCACCCCCTCACTCTGCCTATGACTAGTAGGGTCCAACATTTTTATTCGGAAGACATTATTGAATAGATAGAATTACTAAAGATGGTTTCCCCTGAGGGAGACAAATATTTCAGAAAATTTGCTAATCAACTAATGAATGTTGCACAAGTGAGTATATTTGCAGGATAAGGGCAGATCTATGTACCTGCAAAGGACATGATGCCTGCATGGAAGCAGCACAACATTAATTTGTTCCTCAAAGCAAACTCTGCATAAGATTTTTTCCTGATGGATTCATTGGGTCAGTAAATCAGGCACCAAAAGCCTAGAAAAGAATAAAAATGAAAAACTAGCTCTTATGTTGGATTAATACATTTTGAAGTCTTTCACACTCCTGCTGGCTAAACTTTGTGATTTCTGTTTGCTCACCTAATGCAGCTTGCAATCTCAAAATCTGTTACCAAAATAATTAAAGATTTAAATTTTCTTTAATTTTAATTAAAGTGAGCGTGTACAGCATAAAAATTTGCTGTGGAGAACAATACAAATAAACCTCCTCAACAAGTTCAGATTTGGGCATCTTCTTCACGACATCTGGTGAGAATGTATTATAGCTGAATAACAAGGATAAAAGGAGAATCAGACAAATAAAGCTCATTGCTGCCTTTGTAGTCTGAAAGTTACAAGCAAAAATGAAGCAAACAACACATTAAGTTGAAGCTCAATTGTGTGGAGGTGAACTATGCTTTGCATGGCAAGATTAGCAAGTACCATAAACAACTTCAAGAGAAACTATGATGTTCATTTGTGCTCACTCATGCAGCCAAGCAAGGAGAGATGATCATAACTTGGTGAAAAAAATTCAACCTGAAAGTAAACAACAGTACTGAAATATACCCTGAACATCCAGGATAATACAGTCTTGCCTGCTCCTCTCTGCTTCCTTCATCAATTGACCACCAACCTAGTAACCTGTTGATAAGAATGATACCTAAGCAACGAGTACAGCTAGATAGCAGTAAGATTTTAATCATAACCCGTGCAAGATAAGAAGAAATTACTAAAGGACATCCAAGTTTTAACAAACAAAACCATTACCTCGATCCATGGTGCAAAAACCCAAGAAAATCACAAACTTTGGATGCAATAGTTAAGTATCTAGTAGAACCAGATCCACCATGTAGTAAAATAACAATTTTCTCTACCAATCTATAAATAGCAAACAAGACCCCAGCTCCTTGTATCAGCAAAAGTGGAGCGAAAAGAACCGGAAACGGAATATGTTCAGCACCAGGAGGCGTACCCTGTTGTGCAAAACAAAGTGCATTTTTATATGAGCTGAACTTGGGAGGAGGATTAAAAGTTATCAAAGAAGTCACTTTTGAGCGCTTCCAGCACCTCTAAGCGCATAAAAAGCATGATCTGGAAACCAATAAAAGGAATTTTCATAAAATGTCCGCCAATGTCCTGCAGATTGCATATTCTGTTGCTCTGATGCCAGTCTTCATCTGAAGAAACAACCAAGCCTCTATTCCACTCGATATATCTGATAGACATTGACGAACCAGGCCCTCCAATATGTGAATGCCTATGAATTGCTGGATTGTACCACCTTGTACAAACAAGAAAGGCAAAGCACTCTGCAATTCTGCAATGAAAAACGTTTTTTCAGCAAGTGCCGGAGCTCAAAATCGATATCAATATGCAAATCACAGAAGATTAATGTAAAAACAATAATACTAATCATTACCCATAATTTATGAACAAGTCCCACCATCCAAGAGCTGCCACATCACCTGCATAGTGAAAAAAAGATGTCACCAGGGTGGAGTTGTATAGCTATGCACCTGGTGTAGAGAAAATCTACATTAAAGCATACAAGGAGCATCAATGCATGAGAGAATTAGCTCCCGCTCAGGTGAATGAGCCACGCATATTTAATGGCACACCGTAGCAGAGTCCAGCCCACATGGTTGGTAAACAATTTAACTCAAAAGAATAAAGATCAAAAGGTTTTTTATGCTATTGTTGCACAGCTCAAAAGGTGCTGTCCGTAACATTGAGTATTCCTTGGATTTCAAGGCAGTAATGTGTATTGAGTTGACATATCTTGGATGAAAGAGACAATTATACAATGGAATTGATTGTCCAATGAAACAAAGTTCAAAGAAATGCAAATTGAGAACAATTACAAAAGGTATAAGCATGTCACTAGCATACAGAAAACTGTTGCTCAATAGAAAAACAAAAAACTTTACCACATAGCTTAAGAAGAGTGAATATTGTTGCAGCCATGAAGAAGACCATAGATATTGCAACCCAAAAGTGCTAGAAACAAAAGATAAAAAAAATGGTATCAACATTCATAGCGAGGATAAAAAAAACATTCATATTGCTAGCAAAGTATATTCCTGATAAAATTTCATAAAAACATGTCCCATCATAACAATCACAATTTTTTACCAGGCTAACTATTAACATGTAGTTTCCCTTTGTTTTCTAACTGGTAAAAGGGGAACAATAAAAAACTTTGGTGATGTCAAACTTTGCAAGTTTGGTTATATAGGATAGATTTTGTGTTTATTTAAAAAGCTTAAATGAATAGAGATTTGGATGGAAAATAAAAAAAATATGTAAAAGTCAAATAGAAGAAGCAACTTAAACAAGAAATAGAAGATTTTGAGGCTGTTATTCATGCTGCTTAGGCATCCATGAACAGTAAAATATAAAAGTTTTTAGCTTCCCTACTAAACTTCCTAAAGCATCATACTTGAGGTTCCAATGGGCATCAGAATTAGTTTGATCGCACCTCCAAAGAAGCATGATTGCTTGAATTTTATTGATTGAGAAACTGATAATAAGCATCACTAGTACTGATTGCTTACCACAGTGTACCATATACATCCCAAAGCAATACTTAGATTAAGAGATTTCTTAACTTACAGGAAGAGTCTCCCATATCGCTTCATCACTCATGCTTTCTTCATCTCCAGGCATTAAAGCTCTACACATCCTATAGTTAAAAGAATATCAAAAGATGCTTAAAAAGCCATGAAAATGATTTGCTAAACTTAATTTTAATTTAGAATTATGATTTAACCCAAGAATTCTATCCTTAAGCAGAAGAGTTTGAGACTGTTCCCCTTCAAACAATCCCCTTTACGCTGTATGTTTCATGTAATGTCATGCAATATCATTTTAGATAATGATAACACCAAACTTCTTTTACCACTTTTAGAACATTCATAACTAATTGGATCGTGTAAGATTTCAGGCCACAATAATAAAAACCAATGCTGTCAAAAACAAAAGAGATACTTAATGCGATAAGATCTCTTGTTGCTCAAGGCACTGGGTTCCATGCTGAATGCCCAATTCCTTGTTGCATTTAAAGAATACATTCAAACTGAAACAACTAATCAAGGCTTAAATCACAGAATGTTGTGTCATCATATCAAGATTATGTTTAAAAGTCAATTTCCACATCATCATATATACATCACAATCAACAGAAGAACATTAATTGATATAAATTTATTGAAAGAAAAACAAGGAAAAACAAAATTATATCTAATTTACTGATGTTTTCTAAAATGTAAAATCATAACATTCATTCACTTTTCTTCTTTTTATTCACCTCCATTACCTTCCTTTTCTAGCTTTTGTAAAGCTGGATGCCTAATAGAAACTTTAGGGCTCAGCAGTTGTGATTAGCTGTTGATGGCTAGTAACTAGCAGTTGGAGGTCCAAAGACTAACAGCTAGAAGCATCAACTTTCAAAAATTCAATTATAATTTTGAACCTCCAACTGAAGGATTAAACAAATACCCTTAGCCAATGACTGGAACCCAAACACCAAATGATGGCTCCCAACGGCACATCCAAATGGCCCTAAGGCATAGGCCCTGCCCTTTACTTTTCAGAATTAACATGCCATGATTGTGATATTTTCCTCTCAAGCCCAAGATTTATAACTGAAATAACAGCTAAGCCTCCTGTAAGCAAAGTAACATAACCCAATCAAGTAGGATTTCTGCGTTTGCGTGGTGCAAGATTGATCCTGAAAATTTCTACAATAAAATTAGGTAGGTTACTAGTATAGTTCTCTATCCGTGAAACTACTATTTACTGAAAAAATTTTCCCTTTTACCTATGCTGAACAATTAAAGGTTAAGAGCTTGTTGAAAGACAACTCTTCAATCTCAATAGTAAACTGAATTAATGCTTGCTTTTACATTCCATATTTCAGAATTCACATACGAGCTAGTAAAGCAGTAACTACACTACTAAACATAACAAAACAATAAACACAGCAAAAAAATAAAAATAGTTTTAATCTTGCTTAACTGGTTGCACTACAGACTTGCTTGACTCAGCTGCCTTACATCTATAAAACGCATTTCATTTATGCCTATCCTTGTTGTTCCTTATATGAGACAAAGTGATACAACAAATTGGTGAACCCGTACAAAGAAGCAAAAATACACTGTAAGTGAAGTAGTGAACAATCTATAATTCAAATCAAGTTCAAATCACAGCCAAAAGAATGAAATTTTCTGAAACAATTCACAGTATAAAATATTAATTTCCGTGCATTAGAAGAATAAAATTCACCAGTGTTCAGTGGAGTAAACAAAAAAAAAAAGAATTAATGATAAAAATGTACCTTATATTGTCAATCAAGGTTGCTGCTTCAAATGCCAACAACGGGAGAAAAACAATCTTCAAGTTCACAACTACCACAAATTCAAGCCGATAAGCAAAATAAATTGACAAGGTTTGAACAAATCAAAGTACTCTAATCTTTTTCTCTCTAAAAAATAGTATTACTCAGAGGCAGAGGGGGTGGCCACCGCTTCCCCTAACTCCAAAAGTTCATTTATTTTTGCCTTGAAGAAATTTCCTTATATGAAAGAAAAAGAATTCAAAAAAGATTATTATAATTCAGGGTGTGTTGTTATAGATTTTCCACTCACCATAACTGTTCTCTAGACGTATGCAAAGGAGTAGCTCAAAAGCAATAAGCAATGGAGTTGCCAAGACAGCATGAGATGGTGCCCACTGTAAAGAAAAATAATGTTATAATAGATCAAATATCCAAATTCAGATTTCTGAAGAACAACATAATAAATTATCAACATGAGAAAGACAATAATAAATTAGAAACTCATACACGGCGATCATTAGGCATTGACGGAGCAGGTAAAGAAAATCGGCCACGTGCTACCACTGCATGAAATAGCCACAGAGGTGCAAAAATAAACCTGCATGATCAAACAAGACCATAAAACTAGCAGTTATTAACTTAACAGATCATCAGCTTGAAACAAGCATGCCATCATCGTGGTTACAGCTGCAACTAATTTGCACGGAGGGATTACATTTTCTTGCCTTTTTCATTGGCCAGCTCACAAAGATAGTAAATATAAATTTTAAAGGGAAAAAAGAGGAAAAAAAGGATGAAAAAAAAAAAAAGAAAGACATAGGCTTGTATTCAACTATGAGCAACAACATTCATCCAAAATAAGTTGTATGCAATGCAGTAAGTGGTTCGTGTAAACTCAAAAGTTATGCTTTACTATGGTATCATAATTGAAAGAGTAAAAAGACACTCGCCCCATCCCCCTCCCACCAACAGAAAAAAAAAAGAACCTCGAATGACAACCAATATGGTTAATCAAGCACCATATATTCCAAATCCAAACACATTGGTGGTAAGCACATTAGCTAATTAAGTTTCATCTTGTCCCTCTTAAAATTTACAAATGACACCTGCTGTGAATGCCAAGCCATTAGTAACGAGGTATTTGGTGGACTAGAGCTAAATGTCTAGCAGGGATATCAAATTACAGTTCTCATGGGAATTGTATAGTGAGCAAAATGTGTTTAGTTCAATCTGACCTACAAAGTAAAAATTTTATTATCCTTGTCTTCAAATCGAAATGTCAACATAAAAGATAATAATACATTACCGGTAATAACAAAATGAGTTTACATTGAAATACTTCCAGTATAAAATTTAATTTACAAGCATGCCATTTTAGATAAAGAAAGCAACGATCAATAACGTTTCAAAATGCACCATCCCAGTGAGCAGAGAAAGCCCTCAATTTTATCAAAAAACCACAGATTTCCATTTTCAATCCGCAAAAGTTTTTTTTACACTTTCCAAATTCAAAACAAATAAATAAAATTGAAATTTTGCGAGATGGGTAATCAACAAAATGCCACAAACAAAATAAAGTTTTGAGCTTTCTCCTTTAACAGCTAACCGAAATCAAAAAATAAAAAATCCAGTTTCTCAGCAATGAAACACTAATAGAATAGAAGAGAAAAATAGAAATAAGTAAGCAAGAAAATAAACGGACCACCACGAACAAGACACTGCACGGTCAAGCCTGAGAGCAAGCAACAGCGTGAATGAAAAAAGTAGGGAATGGGCTACGACGGCCTGTAAAGACTTAGCCACTCTCCTCCAGCTCATTATCACCGTTCTTCGAATCAACATGGCAGGCAAATTCCAATTGCAGAGAATTGAAATCCCCTCCAAAATTCTTTCTCCCTCACTTTGAATTTTCAGGAACTGGTTCTTCAGAAAGCAACTGAACACGGAAATATCAAACGGAAATTTCAAAGAGAGAGTGACCTCAGAAACAGAGACGTTTGTCTTTACGACTTCGCTTTCACGCCAAAGCAAACGATACAGAGTGTTCTGTTTTCTGTTTAAAAAATGATAAATAAAAAAAATTAAATCTTTCATAGCAGATCGACTTTTTCTATGGACCAAATGGGCCATAGTCTTTTAGTAAAATTACATCTTTTCCATTGAATATTTACAGGGTTATTTCAAAATGACAAGGGCATTTTTGGAAAAGGAAAGGTTTAGCGAGTGAAAGCAAAAGCTAGTTGTTGAAGTTGTCCACTTCGTAAATAATTTGGTCCGTAATGATTTATGTTGTTTTTGGCAAGTGATTCTGATATTTCTCATATTGGTTAATACTTCTAATGGGATACACAGAAAGGAATATTTTTTTATATAATTGAATGAATGGGGATCAAACACGTGTCATTTGATTTGATTTTTTGAAAGATATCATATTACGAAAGAAATCGATTTCTCTATATTAAATCTATGACTCGACTAAATAAATAAAGATATAAATTTATTTCTAATTATATATTAAAAGTAAAAAGAAATTTTTATTTTTATTGATTCTTTTAGACCCAATTGGATCATGGTCAAGTGAAAACAGAGGGTGAAGCAATTTATTATTGTAGTCATCTTTAAGATTAGTCTAAGCTTTGTACCTCTTATTATTAATACTAGCAAAGCAATATACTCACGTTTAAAAAAATTAAAAATTTATATTTTTTGTCAAAATTAATTTCAAATAGAAATATCTAATATTATTTTTTAGTTTTAATTTTATTATTCAAAAAGATGATGAATTTTTTTTTCATTAAAAGATTTGCAAATTATATTTGTTTATAAAGTTCTGTATCCGATCTATATGCATATTTGCAATTCTTGATGTTATTATTAATGATTACGTTAAAAAAAACAATAAGTAATTTATTCATCTTATTAAAAGCTATATAAATCGTCATTAATTATTTAATATTATAATTATTCAAATATATTTAATACGATTTAATTTTATAAATAAATAATTATACTAATTAATTATATATAATTATGTGTAATTCAATTGAATTATATATTTTAAATTAATCCTACTAAATATGAAAAATTCATTCATACCATAATTCAATTATAAATAAATTTTATATTTTGAATTCATTTATACCAAACAGAATATTTAACACAAAATATTTTCCATTTTTATTAGACTTATCCAATTTTTTTCTCCCTTACCAAAAGTGTTTATCTAATGCTAGATTATTCTCAATGGTGTGTAGCTGAGGCCCACTCGCTTAATTCTATGAACAAGAATTTGGCAATGTACTAATCCAAATAATATAAATCATATCACGATCTGTCGTTTTGAGATCTTTTTGCAAAATAATCACTTTATGATTGAAACGTGATTAATTGAGACTAAGTATAAAGTTTAGTGCACTCTTAATATAATTAATTTTTATTTTCAAATATTGTTGTATAGAGTGAATCAAGTGTGATTTGGTTGGCTTCTCATCACCTGAAATCTAGTTCGAATAATTTCGATCACAGTTCCTTTCACTAATTTGATAAGTCAATGAGAAAATTATCTCTGTTGTGTACTTTGTAAAGTTATTTTTCCATGACAAATTAGAATTCCAATAATCGCATAACGAGACATAATAATAATTTATCAAAATAATTGCATATAAAGGTAAGTTATATGGCAATAATAAAATTGGATTCAATCCAACATGACGTGATTTGTATTATTATTATTATTATTTTAAGCAGGTGGAGGGTCGAAGTCAAGGCTCTTTAGGTAGGAATATTTTTATTAATTTGGTGGCAATGATTAATGTATGTTAGTATATTATATTATATTTTGATTTGTTTATTTATTTTTTAATTTTTTTTATCAAGATTTTTTTAATTTAATAGAAGCAAAAGAAAGAAAGACTAAATATCATAATGAAAATAATAAAATTATATCATAAATTGAATAATAATAATAATAATAACAAAGTAGCTAAAAGACTTGTAATAAAATAAAGTAGTACTTTTTCATCCCTATTCTTTGTTTTTTCCACCCAAAAAAAAATTACAGCTACAATTTTAAGCCTTTTTTATAAAAAAAAAAAAAAAAGACAATGTGCAATATTAAACTTGCCGTTAACCCAATGGCAGAAAGTAAAAGAAAAATAAATAAATAAATAAATAAATAATTGCAGTTTCCTGTATTTTGTTCTTTTGGCCGTATCCCAATACGTACAATTCCAATTCCAAGGGCTGAATGGGAAGTTTCCTAATCGTATAGATATGCATATTCCAACAAAATTAATTACACAAGGAATTTCATGGCGTCAAGCAAAGACATACTTAGTAGTTTCTTTCATGAGATTCCTTTTAATATTTTTTTTTTATTTTAATGGATTAAGAGGATAAGGTGAAATGCATATATTATTGACCAAACAATGCTTTTCCTATGGCCTTCAAAATTTTTAGGATAATTACCAAAAACACGGTTTTTACTATTTACTATAGTAAAAAACTTATTATTTCAATCAAGTGACATGTATCATAATAACCTATTATTGTAGGTTATATTATATTTATGCCGAATTTATTTTAAAGACTTTTATTAATATGCAAAAATAGTAAATTTTATATTAAACATCAAGATTTTTTACCTTATATATAAAGTTATTAGAGCAAGTTGTAGTTTTTTTTTACCTTCAATTTTTAAGATTACAATATTTATAAAGATTAAATTTTATAAAGATAAAAATAAAAATTATAAAAATCATAAAAAATGTGGAATAAATTTTTTTTGAAACTTTAATTATAATTCAATTAATTACAATCTCAATTATATGAATTAAACAATAAAAGTAATTATTATGGCATAAATAACATAGGATTTTCATTAAAAAAATTCTAAAATACATATTAAGAACAAAATCTAGATGCAAATATTATAAGGTTTTGAAATTCATATTATATGGACTTTTTACATAATATAAATTATAAATGAATTTTTTTAATTCTATGAATAAATAATATAATGTTTTATTTTAGAAAGTTGTAAAAAAAATCAAGAAAAAAAATTTTACGTAAAAAATAGAAAGTTAAAACACACGCTATATGTAATATTATAAAATAAAAAATAATGAGATGTTATATATAGTTTCAATAATATAAATATATCATAATATTATTATTTGTTTAAATTTTAAACAATTTAGTTGGGGTATATAAATTTTTATTTAAATAATTATTTATCTTTGAAATTTTTATTTTTTATTGTTTTGACATTAGTTTTTAGATAAGATAAAAACTATAGCTAGCCATTACACTATCCAAATTCCAAGATAGCTAGCCTTCAAGATACATTCAAAGATTTTGAATTTTATGGACAACAGACGAGGCCCAAGATTCCCTAGGCCGACTATAGCTAGCCGTTACACTGTCCAAATTCCAAAGTCCAAAGACATGGGCCAGCCCAAGCAATTTTCTTTTTCAAAAGAAAAAATAAGAAAAAGAAAAATAGAACTCCACACAATTTTGAAAATTGACAAACATATTTCTAGGAGAAGTATATACATGCACTTGCCTTCAATTTTTTTTTTCCCACTCGTCTTAAGAGTATTTTTGGTCCAATTTTACGTGTACTGATTTTTTTTTTTTTAGTTTTAAAATTAAAAATGCAGTCTCCCATGTTGTTTTATGCATTTAAATATTATTTTTTCAGAATATTCTTTAGTGTGAACTCAAATTGATGGTAGTGGTACAGCTAAATCCTATAGGGCAAGAGCAGTTTGATTAATTTCACATTTCGTTGGGTGGCTCGGAGGCCTAACTTTGTTTGTTGAGTTTCTTTATTTTCGTGCCATTGAAAAGAGAAAGAACAGTTACTGCACAATCATATACTCAAAGCAGGCTTCGAAAAGTTCCTATTAATTACTGTTTTATTACAGTTAACATAAGAAATCATATCAGTTCTCTACCTATCTATCTTCTTCTACAATATTGCTTAACTTACAAGTCTCATAATAATAATAATAATTGCATTTCTTTTTTCATGTGTGCATGAGGAACAAATATTAATTGTATTGCAAGATTGCTGGTAATTAAAATGGCAGACCTCCATTTTCCATGGAAATGGAGGAGATTAATTAATTAACAATTGGGATTTTAAGAGTGTTCGGTAACGTTACGTTTGAACTAAATTTTTAAAAGTTAAAATTACGTATCGCGCTATAACGTTTAACTTTTAATATTTTATAAAAAGTTATTCGAACAGTTATTCCTTATTCAAAATAATTAAACTTTATAAAACTATTAAAATAATTAATTTTACCGAATATGTCTTTTTATATACATTCTAACATGCGTTAAGTATTATCTAAATACATATGGTTTATAGATTAAAGGAAGATTTCTAAAAGATTAGGGTGAAGAGTGTAGTCATTTTACGAGTCAAAAAGAAAAGGTGGCAACATGCGTTGTCACCTTTTAAGAGGATAAAATTGACACGTGGTGCAATTGGATGGGTCCAGCTTGATCTTTCCAAAAGAGTTTTATTGGTTAAATTACAAGTTAAATTAGTGATGATGATAATGAAATGATTTGTCAATTAATGACCAATAATCAAAGCTTACATTTATGTATATTACTTTCATATATTGCTTTTCAAAAAATATTATTGTGAATTCAATTTAATTTGAAGTACACTCTCTCTATATATAGATACATACTTTTGTTAATCACATGATTGTTAGTGTCTCACATGTTAGCTTTTTCAATCATGCTTAAAGGCCCTATAATGATCCAAGATTATGTCCCAACTCCTATTTTAGTGTAATCATCTCACAAACTAATGCTTTTTTAAAAAAAAAAAAAAAAAATCATTAGGAGAATCAGACGATAGATTTCACAATAGGGATAACCGATAAATGTCGCAAGTGAGAAGACTAATTACACGACAGATTACACAATAGAAATAACCGACAGATTACACTCACCAATTTGGTGAAAATACTTAAGGTCGAAAGTGAGAAGACTAATTCGCAAACTAATGCTTTAACAAGTAATATATAAGATTGAATTAATTAGATGTTGCGGCTTGTGGGTTTGCTTATGAATCAAACCGATAAAAAATACTATTGACATAAATAATTTATCTTTAATCGACTATATTAGATGATTGATTTGATAATCGATATAAATATAGCAACATTACATTATGATAAATTAAATAAAATTAATGCAAGTAATGAGTCTAGAAGATGATTATTTTGACCTTGCTTTAAGCTTTTCATTTTATTGCTTTAAGCTTCTTGTTCTTGTTCTTGTTCTTCTTCTCCCTATCGTTGCATATTTTTTTAGTTGAGGACATAAGTGGGACTCACCTTTCGGCTTTGGAAAAATGATAACAAAGAGCATTTGTTTTTGTACTTATAATGGAAAGAGAAGTGTTGATTCAGTGGAAGGTATAATTTGATGCACAACTGCTCTGTCCCACTTTGGGGACACATTTCAATTGCAACTCTTGTTGTGTAATTTTGTTGACTCTATTTTTATTAATTACCTAAAATTACTACACAAAAATTCTTAAATGTCTAATTAATATTTATGATTAGGACAGCTTTACCCTCTCTAAGCTACACTACCATGTTTATGTCAACATGAAAAATCTTTTTGGGTTTTGGGTAAAAGTTTCTTTAGATTCTGCTTGGTCCCATTTTGAGACCTTCTTTGCTTTAAAGCCAAAACTGTTGGGTTAACTTGTTGACTATGGACACTGTCTATGTCCCTACTAATTTCAGTTTTTTCCAACTGAATATTGAATTCAAGAGTTAAATATCCAATTTTCAATATTCTATACTTTAAACAAATATTCCACCATCAAACCCTAATTAATCAACTTGGCTGCTAATTGAATGGATTAGAAAAAATTTAAGTTGGCGGAGGGAGGAGGGATTTTAGCAGTGCCACACTCGGATAGGAGGCAGCTAGCAACAGCAATATCAGGCTTTTAGTCGCTTCGTTATCTTTCCTATTAAAATTAGCTTTTTATGAACAATGTATGTACATTTGTACAGACATAAGCTTACAAGCTTCTGTACTTTCAACTCTGTATATATGTAGGTTTTGTTAGTACTTTTTTGGACCCTAAATTGCTTTTTTTAACTGCTATTGTTGCTTTACAGTTTATACCCTCGGAAGATGCAACCATGTAAGGATATTAATTAATTTGATTCATGAGTATTTGAATTGGGAAAAATGCAAATTCCTTTACTTTATTATTTCTCCTGCAACTTAATTAATTATATGATTAATAGTTTAATGGTCGAAATGTTTTAATTTAAAAAAATTAATAATATGAAAGCATGAAAATACAAATGAGATGAAGGACCTGTCGATTTGAATAGATATGGAGATAAGAGGAGCATGTAGATGCACTCCAACTCCATTATCTTTTGAAGTTCCAAAGTAAACTTTTAGTGGATGGAATGAGTAGTGTCTATGTGTCTAGTTCCTAGAAGTTGTCTGAACAAAAAAAATTAAGTTTGAGAAAGAAAGAGAGAGCCAAAAGAGGAAAGACACTTATTATATATATATAGTACCACTTAAGAGTAAAAAGAAAGTAACTATAGAACAAGGAGTAACCGTAAGATTATAATATATCATTAGACTTTTACAGTTTATAGATTTGATGTACCATTGGCATGCCTGATTCCACTACACCTTACACAATTCTTTACCCATTGCTTGGAGTTTGAGGATAAGATATGGTAAAGTTTAGATATTTCAGAGGAACTGTTTTTGGAGATTACTCGAAATTTCTTCTTTTTCGATCGATTCATTCATATTCGAAGTATTAGTAGAAATGAAAATTTAATTTAGTTAGATGGATACTCGTTTCAATCTAACTATACTAAAAATTATACCCATTATAGATTCGATCAGTAATGGGCAATACACGATTTATTTTGAATTCAATTTGATTAGACATTTTCTTAATTTGTATATAAACAAAAAAAACTCAACCTAATCTAATAGCCTGGCAGTTTAGAAGTCATCAACATTTGAACATCAACGAAATTGTAAATAACGCATTAAATCATCATCCTTTTAATTTATGTTTTCAATTTCTTTTTATTTTTATATTTGCAGGTAAATTTGATGAAAATAAATTTATGTATATATAAATATAATACTATACTTTTTCCTTTTCAGAAAGCTACTTGTAATTTGTAAATTGAATTAAATTTTTTATCCAAAGAAATATTCCCTGCAATAAACTTTTTATAAATCTATGAACATGTCCAACGTTTGTGTTGGAGTTTATTAGGTTCGAACTTTTGGAATCCTAACCTGAAAATATGACACTTTCGGAAATCTCTTTACAGACCTTTGAGTAATTGAATATATTTATAATATATATTCCCGATAATTGATTAAACAAGACACTTGCTACTATTACAAAAGCCGATTGATCTCTTTCTAATGGTTTCTCATAGCTAAACGTAAACTTAATTAATTAATTTTAAACCTTAATTAATTAAATTTGCAACTTGCTCTTTAATTATTAGCAAGTGAGAGCCACTTCATCATCTATATAATATGTATTTGATGGACCACAAATTGGATCATTACAAATATTCAATTATATAGCTTCTTAATGCATGAACCTGAGAATTCAGTGGCACAAAAGTAGATTGATGTGCAGATGATTACTGCCATTAATAACTAATATATGGTCATACAATATAGTTATTGTATTTATTAGAAATGAAAATAAAATTGGAGAAAATGATTAATGCTCCTGAATCTTCTCAAAGCGATAGGTAATTTTAGAGAAAAATATTTTTTTTTTAAAAACAAAAAAAAAAGATAATGGCTAGCACATAGCAGGCGCATGCACATGCGAAATATTTTCTTCCTTGTGGGATTTATCTATACGTAGAGATAGATACATAAATTCACCTAAATTTTACAAAAATCTATTATATCCATAAAATTACGGTTTTAGTGATATTGTACGTTTGTTCACATTAATGCTAATAATTTTAAAGAATTGTAATTGTTATATATAAAATATTAATTTTGTGTGCGGTTAATATAATTTTTATAATAATATATTATCATGTTTTTTTTTTAATTTTTCACTATAAGTATTTAATTGATATTATACATAAATTTAAGTATTCAATAGAATTATTTTATAAATAAGTGTGATTTTACAAGTCGTAATCTCGTATATTTTTTCGCAAAAATTATTGGTTTCTCCTCCTCTAGCTCACTTTTGATAGTGGTAATCATGAGCACTAGAGGAAATATGAAGCTTTGCTGCAGGGTATAGTACTACAAGCATGAGAACCTGCTCCATATTCAAATTACAAATTTATGACTACTAATCCATTATAATACTAATTGAAAAAAAAAAAGAAATTGGAAAGTTCAATAATTATCATAATTTCTTTGTAAATTTTAAAAGTGGGAAAATGAGATTATTATAAATAAATAAATAATTTTTACGTGAAAACGTTGGTTGTAGGGGAATGTGTATGTATATATGTAGCCTCTATATTATTATTTATTATTACCTTAATTAAGACGTGCCCTGAAGCCATTATCATGCCCATATATGACAATAAGCGGCTTAAGTGGTACATAATTAAGTATGATGACGATGTTTAATTAATTAGCTAGGTAGATCTTGGTCATGCAGCTTATGCAATTAAGACACCCACTAAACAATATATACCTGGAAGAAAATACGTATATACATACATATGTACGTATTTCAAAACGTAAAACCATTTTAAAAGATATCATTTTTTTTACCATTTTGCAATAAAAAAATTTACAAGAAAAGAGAGAGGAAATACCTAACTGTTAAATTACAACGTCTGATGCAGTGTTTTTTATGCTGTATGGTTGGTAATAAATCGATATATATATTATAATGGTAAGAGACGAAAACATGAAACTTTTGAAACTCAAATTTGAAGGAATTGAGTATGAAATTAACAATATTGTAATTCAAACTCAAAATCATAAGGAAGCGAGCAAATTAAAATCCCACAATTAAGTTGCTTCTCTACGCTAGGTAGGGCAAATTAGGAGAAGCAAAGACATAATCAGCAAGAACCTTAACATAGGCTGAGGCTTAGCTCAAGAAACAAACGTCATGACAGAGTGGGATTGATGTCATCATAACCCCCACATACCAACACCAAGGAGAGACCTTCTCGTGGGCAATGTTAGTGCTAGTGCAGCTATCATCAAATGTTTGAATAATACTATATATATATGTATATATTATCTCTTTTTTTTTAAAAAAAAGGACAATTGCAATAATAATAAAAGAAAAGGGTTGCAAAAGATGAAAGTATATAAAACAATGGGGACCAGAGCAGCCATGCGTGTGACCACATAAGACTCCCAAAGAGCCAAAAAAAAAAATAAAAAACCCAAATTAAAATCTTTAGTTAGTTAATTAATTAATCCTCCAAGTTTTCATGCCCTAGACAATTTTAATGAAAAAGACATTGGGAATAAGCTTGTTAGTACTTTGTGTTTAATGGGTTTAATCTAAAAACAATTAAAAAAAAGTGTGACAAAATTAAATAATGGGTCTAAATGTGTTCCTCGATTTTCCTCTATACAATTATTGTGTTGAAAAGGGAAATAAAAAGGCAGGTTGGTCGAATGATAGTATTTTTTTTTTTTTACTTTTTGTTATGTATATGTAATGCTGTGCATTAAGATTTAAGCCATTATATATATATATATATATATTTCATTTTATTACCATAAATATATGATGCTTCAAAAGGAGTATTGAACCTCTTTAAGCCCAGCAACAACCATCCAGCACTGAATGGCAGCAAATACAAGAGCTCGTGGTGATATAGGAATAAAAAAAGGAGAGGATATACATATTTATTTATAGTCATACATTAAAAGAAAGAAAAGAAAATAGTATAGTGATGAGAGGCCTCTGGGTTATTGTGCCACATGTCAAAAGTGATTGCAAACAGGTATTATTTCCATCTACACTCTGCATAGTGCTTTTGGAATTCAAATGCTGTTCTTCTTGTTTTTTTTTCTTTTTTTTAATATATATATATATTCTCATTTCTCAGCTAAGGGATAAGTTAATTTAGTTATCTGTTTTTCTATCGTAATTAAACAATCCAATTGAGAATGGAAAGAAGGATTGCATTTGTTGGAGAGTAAACATTATTGAGCATTTATGTTTTTGATCTCCTATTCAGAGTTAAACTTAACCAAGTACATTAAAGCAGTGTTCGCTAACAGTTTTTCAAATATCTTTTAGTATTTTAATTAGTCAAACAGATAAATGCTATTTTTTACGGTGTTTGATTTCATGACATTTGAACTAACTTATAGTGATTATAAGATAGTATTTTATGAAAATTGACTTATATAATATTTAATTGTTAATGTATCATGAAAAAATAGTAAAATAGTCAATAGGTAAATGCTACTAAATCTGCTAACGGTAGGAAAACAATTAATTTTATTGAACAAACTCTAACTATAGAATTCAAATAAGTTAGGAAGAATACAAGAAAATAATGTGGCAGTGTAGGAGCACTAAGACATAATATATGAAGCAAAAGCAATGGTCTAATAGCCAATACTAGCTAAATTACTCTAACAAGAACAGAAAGAAGCTTTATCTGTCATTAAAAATTCAAGATTAAATAGCATACACTGACCTTTTGAAATACCTTAGTACAACTTAATGAAAAAAGAGGCGAAGGGCAAAGAAAGGGCCACCACTTTCAACCGTAACACCATCACCACTCACAAAGAAAAAAAACAAGTGCATGCCCAAATATTCTTCTACACCTACCCAAAAACTAAACGGATCTATATTCCAAAAGGACCCGTAAGAGCCATGAATATACATGTAACTGAAACCAGTAAGAGATAGAAAGAGAAAGAGATGGAGTGTGTTCCAAGACACAATCATTACATGGTCTTGGGGAAACAGAAAAGGGTGGCGTGGAAATAGCCAAAGAGTATATATAGAAGAACGAGGGAGGCTTGACTGAGGTAATCAAAGAAAAGAAACTTAATTAATTATTTATTAAGAAATGTGTTTTATTAATAGTTAATTAGATAATTTATTTTTTTAAAAAAAATAAAATAATTAGATATAGGCTAAGCTAAGGCTTTTATCATGATGATACTATCAGCCTTTTCGGTCTTTGGTCGGTCGACAATCTGTGTGTTGTGTGTTCACTGTGTTTGTTTTTGTGTTTCCCATTCCCACCTCTCTCTCTCACAAAGTAATTATACACTTTCAACCATTAAAATTTCACAATTAATTATGTTTTATTTACTATCATTCTAAAAAAAGAAAACACAATTTATAATAAAAAATCTCTTCTGATTTAACAATAAAGTGATTATAATCTGTATTTGACCATTGGATAAAAAAAAAAAAGGAAAGAAACAGATGGATTACCTGCATTAAAATTAAGAAATTTGTCAGAAACAAAACTCAAATCCTGACTGCAAGAATCTCCAGAAATGTTTATTTTTTAAGTAAAAAGAATAATTAAGTAATGGAAAATAATAAAAGAAAAGGATATAATCTGTCCACCCCACCCTGATGGTACAGGGGATGGATAGAGAATGCCGTAAGAAGAAAGGAAAGCAATATAGGAAAGGGAAGATTATTACTTACACAGCTTCTCTCTCTAATCTCTATATATATTTCGGATCAGTAGTGGCGAGAGAGAGAGAGAGCAAATGAGCACAAAAGTAGAGCAAAAAACAACAAAAGGGAAACCAAAGAGATACCAACAAAGCGCCAAAGAAAAGGAAAGGTTAGTTGCGAGCATAGGATAAAAAAGGGTCATCACCCACAAAGCCTGTGGCAGAGATTGGAAGAAAGAGCTATCAAAACTATATATCCAACCAGCAGAAACGAAGAAAGTCTTATTACATTTACACACTAAGTCCAAACCCTTTCTTTCTTTCTTTTCTTTTACCATCTCCACTATCTTTCTACAAGAGATAGAGTATAGAGCACTGAAAAGTCCATATCCATCTTATATTACAAAAATTCAAGAAAAAACAAGGTCTGTCTCTCCTTGTTGCTATATTATATATAAATATTATTCTCTTCTTCTTCTTCTTCTTCTTCTTCTTCTTCTTCTTCTTCTTCTTCTTCTTTTCTATTGAATTTCGTATCAAAATTCAAGGATATGGAAAAACCCTTAAAGATTTCAAAGTTTTAATCTTTTTCTCTTTTCTTATTTTTTGTCCAGATATGTGCGGATTGAAAGAAGAAGATCATAATCAAGGAGAGTGTTCTCAAAATATTCATAACTTTCAAGATTATCAAGAACAATTTCTTCTTCAACAAATGCAACACCAACATAATACCAATAATGACGTCATCTATGGAGGAGGTGGCGGTGGAGGTAGAGGATCTGGATTAATATTCCCTGAAGTTTCCCCAATCTTACCATGGTCTCTGCCTCCAGTTCATTCTTTTAACCCTACCCACTTTAACCCTAACCCAGTTCGTGATCATCACCACGATCCATTTCTTATCCCTCCTCCACTTCCATCACCCTATGGTAGTTTCTTTAACAGAAGATCAGCTTCTCCTGCTTTGCAGTTTGCATACGATGGTGCTTCTCCTAATGATCATCATCTTAGAATCTTTTCCGATACTCTTGGACCAGTTCTTCATCATCAACCCGGTTCAGCTCCTTTTGGTTTACAAGCTGAATTAGGCAAAATGACTGCTCAAGAAATCATGGATGCTAAAGCACTTGCTGCTTCTAAAAGTCACAGTGAGGCTGAGAGAAGAAGAAGAGAAAGAATCAACAATCATCTTGCTAAGCTACGCAGCTTATTACCCAGCACAACCAAAGTAAGTACAATCAAAATTTTTTTTCTTCAATTAATTTGATTTCAACCATTTTTTTTTTTACATTTCTATCAAAAATTAAATAACCAAGCATATCTTGTTTAGATATGGAAAACGTTTTATAGTTGCATTTTCATTTTTAATAATGTTTTCAATATATATATGTATATTTAGACAATTAGACACTACTGTTGTTTTTGCTTTTGGCTTTATTATTCTCCTTCTTTAGGGAGTTTGTGTTAGTTCCGAGGAGAGCAAAACCAAAAGGGAATAAGCGCTAATGTCGTTCAGTTGATATGATAAAGAGAAACCAAAGAGCAGTTGAAAAGCTTCCATGGAAATTTCTTGCCGGATCATTTCAGTCAAACTAAATAGAGAGAAATATATTTATTTCATTTTTATACAAAGACCAGACAAAACTAGCATTCTTGTCAGTCTTATAGCCATGCCCTAATCCTCCCTTTATAACCCGACATCCATTATTAAGAAGAATCTACAGTTTTCATGCCTTAATCTAACTATCCCATCTCTTCTTTTTACAAAAACCAAAAGATTACCTTTCATAGAAAGAATTATTCTTTTAATTACAATCTCATAATTCTGGAGATGACAATATCACATAGCCAAAACTCTTCGTTTCTTAATTTTTTGGTTAATTAGATGATTAATACACACAAGAATTAGGTTTAATCATCAACTTTAATTTACTTTTGCATAATTAAGTATAAGCATGATATTAATTTAGTATCACTGTTGGGATTTTTTTTTTATTGTCAAAAAAACAAATTAGACAGACAAAGCTTCATTGCTAGCAGAGGTGATCCAACACGTAAAAGAGCTAAAACGGCAGACATCAATAATAGCAGAAACAAGTCCAGTACCAACAGAAATGGATGAGTTAACAGTAGATACATCAGAGTCAGATGAAGATGGTAAGTTTATAATCAAAGCATCTCTTTGTTGTGAAGATAGGTCTGATCTTTTACCAGACCTAATAAAGACATTGAAAGCCTTACGGTTAAGAACGCTAAAAGCTGAGATTACAACACTTGGTGGACGTGTAAAGAATGTTCTATTCATAACCGGAGAAGAAGATTCTTCAACTAACACCAATGATAGCCAAAACCAACACCAACACCAACAATATTCTATTACTTCAATCCAAGAAGCATTGAAAGCTGTTATGGAAAAGAGTGGTGCTGATGATTCTTCTTCAGCTAGTGTTAAGAGACAAAGAACTACTAATATTAATATTCTTGAACAGCAGCAGCAGCAGCAGCAAAACAGGTCTTTGTAATTTTCTTGTAAGAACACTACGACTTATAATTATTACCCTTATTTCCAATTTTTTTAAAATTTATTTTTGGGAGTTTGCTTGTGGGGTGTGTCTTTTATATTTATGGTGCGTTCTTGTGTAATTTTTTTTTGGGCCAATGAATAGACAGCAATGATGGTGTGTTTTGTGTACTTACTTACTTACATCAGAGCATTTATATTATATATAGGAAAAATGTGAAATGTAAAATTTCTTGGTGGGGTTATCTTTCCTATTTGGTGTGCATTATTTGGGTTTGGTTGTGCAAGAAAGTAACAACATGGCAAAATGTTAATTTGAGAAATATATTTTCTGTGTTAGGTTTTGATCACAAGGTTTCTCTTGCCACGAAAAAGATTTTTTCCTATGAAAAATGCCAATCCCAAATTTGATTTCTTTCTTACTCTGTCGTCTCTGTGTCTGTCTTTGTCTCAATATCGTCAGTCTTGGTGGAATTTATAGATCAGCAATAAGAATGGTGACGATTTATGTTTTTCTTGATCTTGTCATGTGCTTATACGTCCCCACCACCTTCTTTTCTTCTTCTTCTTATTATCAGTACAATGTTGTTATTTTCCAGTCTTCCTCTGCTTGATCGATCTTGTTTATATTTTTTTTTTGAAGAAATCTTCTTTATAATTTCTCTGAATCGAAATAAATAAATATATAATGAGGTTGATAAAATTTTCTAGGGAATGTGCATATACATAATATTGTATTTGACTTTTTTTTTCCTGTCTTCTTCTCCTTATTTTATTTTTTATTTCAATTTCCTTCTCTCCTCAATGATCAGTCTAGTACGTTGAATCGTGAAAATGAGCTTACTGTGGTTAGTCTTAATGGATTTGAGTACTCTTTATATTGACATTCTCTAATCTTAGATATAAATATAATTGAATATTATTCTTTACACCTTATTAGAATTGAAGACACCGTTTTTTTTCTATCAGCAAATAATATTTTATTTTATTTTATTTATAGAGTAAAAAAAAAATAATATAACTAAAAACCAAACTCAGGTCAAAAGACTTTCTACATATAATCAAAATCAACTGGGTTATAGCTGCATTTTTATTATAATATTGAACTGAAAAATGATTATAAATGATAATGATGATGCAAAACATAAGAATAATGTACGCATGCAAAATCTCACATTCCTAAGACATTACACAAATTTGTCTGTGTGTGTGTGTCTGTATTATAGGATAGGATTGTTTTGTGAGAGTAGCCTGTTTCATCATTATATATATAAATTCATAGATTGCCATTTTTAAAATATATAGAAATAAACTATGACAGTTTAATCTAATAGTTTGTGTTTATTAGTCGTAGAATCAAATCATGGAGTCAATATTTTAGAGAGGGTTTTAAAAATAATTGTTGTAAATCCAATCATTATACATATGGTGAGAGAATGCCTTTTGTAACTATAAAAAGAAAAAATTATTTATGAAATGACGATGTAGAATTTAATTATTAGTAACGACCATGTGAAATTCAATTAGTAGTTAGAAATTGTCTATCTTGCAGCAGCCTTCAGCATATAATGAATATCAAATATTTAAATTTGGAATTTCGGATTTGATCGTAGCTTCGAGTTCAGGTGTGCCACTCCACCTGGTCGTATGAAACTGGCATGCATCCTGGCTCCCCAGACTCTTTCATACAATTTCAACAATTTTTCCCTCTCCTCAAAAGCCCACAGGAACGGAGTTAATGCTCCCACATCTATAGCATGAGTAGTTAAAGCAATTGAATGATTTGAAATGCGAGTTATTTCATGGAATAACACTTGTATATATTGAGCTCTTCGTGTATCATGGCAAGAAAAGATCGAACGTACTCGTGCCCGGACGCATGGGACTTTCCGGCAGGGTGGCGAATGGGATACAGATTTGATGAGTAGGCATTTTAGATCTTTATTATGCTCTTGTGCAAAGAGCTCCTTCTTTATCTGATGACATTCCAACATCTCTTTTCCACCTCTGTTCTAGATCGCTATCTTGGTAGATGTTTTGAGATTTAGTAAATGTTTGGAACACTCACAATCCAGTCCCTTCATCCTTTTTCTCTCTGAGAGTGAGAAAGAAGGCTCGAGAGACCTATCTGGAATCAATCAACAAAAGCGTCACTTGCACAAGCATACGGTGCTAATGGAAGCCCTACCGTGGAACCACATGAAACGAAAAAGAAAACTTCAAACTCGCTAGAATGCAATGTCAGGGTTATGACGAATGAGACCTTAATAACGCAATTTCTAAGATCAGACGGACGACTCAACTGCTTTATCGGCTCAAAATCTTGTGAGAAGTGTGACGAGCAGTTCCATAAGCATTCTTTGAAATGGTAGCAAGACTGATATGTTTTATCCTTCAAGAGAGGTGAGGCAAGGCTGATGTGGCCTTGATGTCTAATGGCTTCTAAGTTCTAACTTACTAATAAAACTTGAAATAATGTTAATTTTCCCCCTCAACTTGAAGGCCATATATAATTTATTCAATAATTAACTTTTTATAAATTTCCTTTTGAATTTGTAGTAAATGATTAAAAAATAGAAATGAAATAACAAATAATTTTTAATATTTTAACTAATAAAAACAATTTTATTTAAAAGTAAAACATCTAAAAAAAACTTAAAAAATATTTTTTTAGTGAAAAGCGATACAAGTTCAATGGTAAATTATATGTACATATAAAATTGATTTTTGGGAAATTGTTTATTGCTTTCAAATTTAAGAACCAAAATGAACAATACTGCATAATTACTTTGTGAAATATATTAATAGTTGGAGTTCTCCTTAAAGATTTATATAAATTAGTGCACATCAAAATTTAAATCAATTAAATAGTTTATAATTACTTTTCTAGTTCAGCTATGTCTAACAAATTTAAATCAATTGTCCAGTGGTTCCTTCTCTCTGATACTTAAAAAATAACTGAATAAAATAAATAAATATGGATATATATATATATTACTAAACACGAGCGATAAGGTTTAGCATGAACCAAAGAGAAATAGCTGGACAGTGATCTAACTCATATGCAAAACATCGAACAAACACACCTCTATAAGTTATTCATGGATTGTTAGGAGTCCATTTGATCATTCAATTATGGGTTTCTTTTGGATTTGGGCTTTGCTCCATAAATCAGAATCAGTCCAACAGTTTTGGCCCATGTATAATAAATACATTTTTAATGTGTTGAAATTATAAAGTAAAAATAAAATATTATGGCCCATGCAGGTCTCGAACCTGCGACCTTCGCGTTATTAGCACGACGCTCTAACCAACTGAGCTAATAGGCCTTTACTTTTTAAAATTTAAGAAATCGTTTCATAAACTTACTTTTTCATTATATTGTTTTTAATGATATTGATTAGTTTTTCAATTGTAGATTTGAATGCGCAACCTTAAAATTTTACAGACAATTCTAATATTATTAAGCGAAATTCATTAGTCTCAAATTACACTTTGTTGAAGAGATTGGCGATGGTCCTATATGTAAGCCATCTCCAGTCCACAAATAAACAACATAGTTCTGAAGGAAAATTGAGAGGGAAATAGCATAGCAGGAGTCATCTCATGGCAGCTAAAATGAGTTTAGAAGCAGCTGTCAAGATTGGAGCTCATCTTCATCTTGCCCATCACTAAAATTCTTCTCATGATTCCCTCATCCCCCAAGACTTTTTTCTCCCCTTCTCTTTTTCTTTCTTCTTCTTCTTATTATATTTATTGTTTAATGCCTCATTTTTTCTTGAAAATTTCCTTTGATTTCTTGATTTCATTTGTATTCATAAAATGTGTAATTTTTTCATTAAAATGACTTGTTAGAAAACTCATGTCAACATAAAAAATAAATAGACCCTAACTATAGAAAAAAATTCGTGAATATTATATAAATACAATCGAGTATTTGACATTTTTCTCTTTTAAATGAGATAAACAATTCAGTCCTCATAAATAAAATAAACATTTAGTAGAAACACCTTACTTCTTTGTAGGTTAACTATCACAACCCAAAACCTTGGGCCGGACCGGCACTAGGACCTAGGTAAGCTTAAGGCACCCGAGGCCCGTAGTAAGCCTAAACTATCACAATTCATCCCTATTATCATTTGACCATCGGAATAGCAAACCCATATTATGACATTTTTTTTTATAAGACAATCAGAGTTAATAATTCTGACCCAGCATTAGTATTAAGTACTAAACGCAGCTCCGGCCCATATCCATATAATAAAAATATTTCTCATACAAATATTTATTTGTCATAATATGTTCAAACTGTTCCTATCATACAATCTCCAGATAGTCATTTACACTCCACAATTTATTTATAGTCACACGATAATTCTATTACAAACCAATATTTATTTAAGCATCCTAACTGCGGAGTAAAATAAAATATACGGAGTATTCCAAATATTAACAGAGAGTTATACTAACATGATCAATCCTCTACGAAGAAGGAAGCAGAGTCTTATGGACCAACAATATCCTTATTTCCTGAAAAATATTTATGAAAGGGGGGTGAGTTTCACTAAACTCAGTGAATAATAATAAACAATGCAAATCCATACATTCAAGCAGTATGCTTTTACAATATAATAAATGACATACTTCACAAGCACGTGACATACAACAGCATCTTCAAACAAGTCACATTCAAATACTCACAACATGTGGAAATTAGTCAGTGATGTCACAAATCCACCTATTGGCCCCAGGCCAATTCCATAAT
>CANUEX010168237.1:0-11856 GCA_948099535.1 Jatropha multifida | reverse complement strand
AGTGTGGGGTCTCCCCATGCGAGAGTAGGGAACTGCCAGGCATCAAACCAGTGAAGAGGCCATCCGGAAGGATGGCCTTTTTGCGTCCGGGCGGAAGAGACAGGAAGCCCCGTGCCCCGGCACGGGGCTTTTTTGCTTTATTTATTTTCCTGGTCAGGTCATATTCTTAATTGCTTATCCTGCTAAGCTAAAACGTGATTGTAATCACGATTTGATTATAACAAATATGTAACATTTCTATCTTTGCGCAGTGGTGGACAAGGATACTCACCATGGGCAAGTAACCTCTGGCTCTGGCAGGAGTATCATTCGAATGGCTGAAAGCAGCATAACAACGCGTGAATCGCTCACCAGCAGCGATACTCGTAGAAGGGTGTGGGCGATTATTGGTGCTTCATCGGGCAACCTGGTGGAGTGGTTTGATTTCTATGTCTACTCCTTTTGCTCTCTCTATTTTGCTCATATTTTTTTCCCGGCAGGCAACACGACAACCCAGCTATTACAAACCGCAGGCGTATTTGCCGCCGGTTTTCTGATGCGTCCTATTGGCGGATGGTTATTCGGTCGAATCGCCGATCGCCGCGGGCGTAAAACCTCAATGCTGATCTCTGTCTGCATGATGTGCTTTGGATCGCTGGTCATTGCCTGTTTACCAGGTTATGACGCAATCGGCACCTGGGCTCCGGCACTATTATTGATTGCCCGTTTGTTCCAGGGGCTTTCTGTCGGCGGCGAGTACGGCACCAGCGCGACCTATATGAGCGAAGTCGCCGTGGAAGGGCGTAAAGGTTTTTACGCGTCATTCCAGTACGTTACGCTGATCGGTGGGCAACTGCTGGCGCTACTGGTTGTCGTGATCCTGCAACAGATCCTTGATGATGCTGAATTACGCGCATGGGGCTGGCGTATTCCCTTTGCTCTTGGAGCAGTGCTGGCTATTGTCGCTCTCTGGCTACGCCGCCAACTGGATGAAACATCGCAGCAAGAAGTTCGGGCTTTAAAAGAAGCTGGTTCAATGAAAGGATTATGGCGCAACCGTAAAGCTTTTCTGATGGTGCTTGGGTTCACGGCGGGAGGATCGCTGGCGTTTTACACCTTCACCACTTATATGCAGAAATACCTGGTTAATACGGCGGGTATGCACGCGAACGTTGCCAGCATCATTATGACTGTAGCTCTGTTTGTCTTCATGCTGATCCAACCGATTATTGGTGCTTTATCCGATAAGATTGGGCGCCGCACATCAATGCTGCTCTTCGGCGGTCTTTCAACGGTGTGCACAGTACCGATTCTCAGTGCATTGCACAGCGTCACGTCGCCATACGCGGCATTTGCTCTGGTGATGCTGGCGCTGGTGATCGTCAGCTTTTACACCTCAATCAGCGGGATCCTGAAAGCAGAAATGTTTCCCGCACAGGTACGCGCTCTGGGTGTCGGTCTTTCTTATGCCGTGGCAAATGCGTTATTTGGCGGTTCGGCGGAATATGTGGCGCTGTCATTGAAGTCATTCGGTGTAGAAACCGCTTTTTTCTGGTACGTCACTGTGCTGGGAGCGTTAGCATTTCTGGTTTCGCTTATGCTTCATCGTAAAGGGAAAGGCATCCGTCTTTAGTGATTTGCCAGTTGCCACACGGTATAACCCGTTGTGGCACCGGCAACATCCCATGCGAAATCTTTCCAGCTCCAGCCACTCCCCGCCGGACGGCTGTCCCAAAGCTCCTTCGATGCGCCAAGGCTAATTGAAAACATCAGCCCTACCATTGCGCTACGATCGCGGCTATATCCCTGATGTTGCGCTACCTCGTTACCGGCGGCAGAAAGCATGGCGGAGCCCAGAAAATGCTGCGCCTTATCCTGCCCACTCCAGTTATCATTCGCCATATGGCTACAGCCTGTCAGTAGCACCACACTTGCTATCATCATGTATTTCATCAGCAGACCCGAAAAAAAGCCCCATCGCAGAGACGGGGCTTAGTTTTAAAGAATACGGCTTATCAGCTTATCGATGCGGATACGGCGCAACCGGCGAATAAGTTTGCGTACCTTTACCGGATAATCCGCAATGCTTTGCAAATCACGATAATGATTCACCACGGTCGTATGCGTGCGGATAAGCTCCAGCTCTTTGTCGCGCTGGGCCGCCAGTTCATGTTTCGGATCGTGGATCAGGATGGCGTTTTCCAGATCCAGCCGCCAGGCGCGGGGGTTCAGGTTGTTACCTGTCAGCAGGATCCATTCGTCATCCACCCACATTCCTTTCAGGTGATAGCTGTTATCATCATCTTTCCATAAACGCACAACTAGCTGATCGGTGTTAACGTAATACTGTAGCCGGCTCAGGAAACGACGCAGATTGATTTCATACAGATAAGGCAGCGCGCCGATGATTTTGAACGGTTGATCTTCCGGAATGAAAAAGTCATTCGCCGTTTTGTCGCCAACGATAATTTCCACTTTTTTACCATCGCGCAGTAGCTGGATAATGTTACGCACCAGCACCGCAGGCAGGTTGAAGTAGGGGGTACAGATCGTCAGCTTGTGCTCTGCACACGGCATCAGATGGAAAATAGTTTTGTTCAGCAGGCTGGATTTACCCAGACCGACCAGCGGCGTGACCGCCAGTTGATCGTTATCCGCATTGCCCTGGAAATGGTATGTGGCATCGCGCAGCTCCTGACGGAACAGACGGATATCGTTTTTGATTTCCGGGCTTTTCGGACGCTGAGCATTATCAAGACGATTTACGCCGCGCCCCTGAATCAGATTCTGATCGACCCAGTTACGAATGATATCCGCCATTTGCGGGTTGCGGATCAACTGATAGCGGTCATAGCGATATTTATCGTGCTGATGCAAATAGACATCATTGAGGCTTGCGCCGCTGTAAAGCACGCTGTCATCAATGATAAATCCTTTGAAATGCAGCACGCCGAGCGCTTCACGCGTATTCACAGGAACGCCATAAACCGGGACCACAACGTCCGGATTTTCCTGAGCAAGGCGGCAGTACCAGTCGGCGTTGGTATTGGATGCTGCTGCGCCAATGCGGCCACGCTGGGCGCGGTGCCAGTCGACAAGCACACAGACATCCAGTTCCGGGCGTTGGCGCTTGGCTTCATACAGCGCATGCAGAATTCCTTTCCCGCCATCGTCCTGTTCCAGGTACAGGGCGATGATATAGATCCGGCGCGTAGCACTGGCGATTTTCGCCAGCAGCGTCTCCCTGAAATCAGCGGGTGAGTAGAAAAACTCTATGTCATCAACTGACTGAGCAATCTTGGGGAGTTGGGCAAGGTGTTGTTGATGTTTATTACGCTTAAATTTTGACAACATCACAGTGCGTTTCTTCTCTGTTTATTGAAGGGCCTTCTGTACCATGCAGACGACATAAGCGGGCAATAATAACACCGTGCCTGCTAAAGTAGTCAACATTTCCAGTACCTTACTCAGGATTCATCCGTCTTCATGAGTTGGAGAGACAATCCCACAATGCCATCTTCCAGCTGAATATCAACGTCAAATCCCAGTTTACGCGCCAGCGTCACCATGCCGCGATTGTTGGGCATAGTAATACCATTCAAGCGCTTAAGTCCGTGATCCCGGGTATAACTGATAAGCTTCTCAAGTAAACGTCGACCAAGCCCGAGCCCTTTCAAATCGGAACGAACCAGCACAGCAAATTCAGCGTCGATATTATCCGGGTCGGAAATCGCACGCGTAACGCCCAGAATTTCTTCACCTTGATCTGTGCGGCGTACTGCAACAAATGCCATTTCCCGATCGTAGTCGATCTGCGTCATATTCGCTAAATCATCATGGGTAAATTCGTTGATCTCGCTAAAGTAACGGTAGTAAAGATCCTCTTTTGTCACCTGGGCGATAAAGCGCTGTAGCTGAGGCTCATCTTCCGGAAGAATCGGGCGGAACAGGCACCGCTCGCCATTTTTCATCTCCACCTCTTCTTCCAGATGCTGAGGATAGGGACGTATAGCGAGACGCGTTTCACCGTTTCCGGCAGCGGAGGAAATGGTCATGGTTACATCCAGCGCGGTAAATTCGCTACCGGAGGCAAGTAAAGGATGAATATCCAGCCGCTCAATTTCCGGGCAATCAACAATCAGATTCGAAACCTGCACCAGAAACTGGCTTAAGCCTGCAATATCCAGCGAGCGTAACGCGCTGCGCCCGCGGATCTTTTTACTTTTAATCGCCTGGATCACCAGATAACGGGCGAGATTCATATTCAGCGGCGGTAGCGCAACGGCGGCCTGATCTTCTGCCCGCCACTCAACGCCGCCTTCGCCTAACATAATCAACGGGCCGAACACAGGATCATGTTCGACAACCACTCGCAGTTCCTGCGCCCCCGCGCGGTTTGCCATGCTTTGCACCTGCAAACCGTGAATACGCGCCTGCGGCCAGTTCATTTTCACACGAGCGATAATTGCATCCGCTGCCGGCTGCACCTCGTGCGCTGTGCGCAGATAAAGCATCACCCCCTGAACTTCGGATTTATGAGGAATATCCGGCGAACGCAGTTTTAAGGCGACCGGGTAACCGATCTGTTCGGCAATGTGCACGGCTTCAGCGCTGTCACTGGCAATCCATGTCGGCAGAGTTTGTAGCCCCCAGGCGCCTAAAATCGGCTGGACTTCATGAGTATCCAGCGTCGTTGCGCCCTCCATCAACGCTTGCTGCAACAGATGATGCGCTTCGGCGGTATTCGCCGTCATGCTGAGGGATATCGCGGGTGTTTCGCGGAGTTGTTTCTGGTTGCGTCGATACTCCACCATGTGCATGAACGCCGTAATGGTGCCTTCAGGCGTGCGGTAAGTGGGTAAACCCGCTTCGCTAAACAGGCGTCGCGCTTCCTGCGAAGAAAATTCGCCGCACCAGTTGGTCAGCACCGTCACATATTTCCCGCGCGGATGTTTGTTCAGTGCGTCGATCAATGTTACTGCGCTTTCGCTGCCCGGCGCGGCGGCGCTTGGCGCATGGATCACCATCAACGCGTCGTAATCCTGGCTGTCGAGCAAAATATTAAGCGCTGCGACATAACGCTCATTACCGGCATCATCGCGTAAATCAAGCGGGTTACCGGGGACGACGTAATCCGGTAATGCTGTGTGCAAACGGGCCAGCGTCTCTGCGCTGAGCGCCGCCAGTTTGCCATTACGCAGCCAAAGTTCATCCAGCGCCAGCGCTGCCGGCGCGGCGCCATTACTGACGATCATCAGGCGCTCACCACGCAGCGGACGCATATGGCTGAGCGTTTCTACCGCGGAAAACAGTTCATGTGTATCCTGGACACGCAGCAAGCCAGCTCGCTGAATCGCAGCATCCCAGGCGGGATCAAGACCAGAATGCACCTGCAATAATCGCTGCGCTTCCGGGCTGCGGCCGCTTTTGATAACCAGAATAGGTTTATTTCGTGATGCGCTGCGGGCGGCGGAGACAAAGCGACGCGCGTCGCTTAAATGTTCCAGATAGAGCAGAAAGGCGCTGGTTTTACTGTCCCGCGCGAGAAAATCCAGCAATTCGTCAACATCGATATCCAGGCTATCACCCAGCGCGATGAAGTAAGAAAATCCCATCTCGCGCTGTTGCGCCCAGTCGAGGATTGTATTCGACACTGCCGCTGACTGGGAGATAAACGCCAGTTTGCCGCGCGTAATCGGCACCGGCGAAAAACTGGCGTTCAGCCCCTGCCACGGAGCAAGTAAACCGAGGCTGTTCGGGCCGAGCAGGCGCATCTGATAGCGTGCCGCGCAGGCCAGAAGAAGCGAATGCTGTTCGGGAGGCGCCGAGAGAATAATGCAGGTTTTGCAGCCTTTTTGCCCCAGAGCATCAAGCAGTTCAAGGTTGCGTTTGGCGTGCGTGCATAGCACCGCCAGATCGGGCGTAAACGGCAGGCTGGCGACATCCGGCCAGGCCAGCACGCCCTGAACCGCTTTATAAGCGGGCGTGACCGGCAATACCGGCCCGGCAAATCCTCCCGCCAGTAAATTGCGCATCATCAGAAAACCTGCGCGATCCGGCTTCATTGACGCGCCCACCACCGCAATCGATCGGGGACGTAATAACGCTTCCAGCCCTCGTTGGCTCATACCGGCCTCCGCTTAAGAGAGATCCGATGATTCTAAACGTTTTCAGTTGCGTTTGCTGTGATAGCGGATGGATGGCGCGTTTTACCTGCCAGATAACGTTCGCGAAAGAGCGCGAAATGTTCGCCGAGTGCCTGTGCGGCTGCGTTGTCGCGCGCGATATCCAGCAGCGCAATCGCCACTTCCGCAGTGCAATATTGGTCGTCGGCATGCGCTTCCCGCAGGTGGTAAGCGGAAACTCGCGAGAGATCCACAGAGATAACCGGCAGCGCATCCAGATAAGGGCTTTTGCGGAACATTTTACGCGCTTCGGTCCAGGTGCCGTCCAGCATAATAAACAGCGGTGGTTTGCCTGACGGCGGCGCGCTCAGCACCAGGCGTTCGCTGCCCGCATAAGAGGCGGGAAATACCACCATTGGCTGATGCGTCTCACTGCGGCAGAGATCGATAAGTGCCTGCGGCGGTTCGGTGCGCGACCACTGAAAAGCCAGCGTATCGGGTAACACGTCGGCGATCAGCCTTCCGGTATTGCTCGGTTTCATCGGTTCGGTATCGAACATCACCAGGCAGAAACGGCTGTTGGCGGTTGCGGGTTTTAACGTCTCGCACAGGCACTGGCGCAGCGGCAGCAGGCAACGCTGGCAGCGACGGATACGGTTACCACGGGCAAGAAACGGACGCGTCGAACGGGCAAGGCGTTCGGCACGGAGTCGAAGAACAGCGTTTTCGGTCATGGGGATTGCGCAATAAAAACGCCATTGTCGCAGAGCTGAAAACGGGGCACAAGATGCGCCCCGACGGGATCACAGTGATTCGTTGAGCCAACTGTCGAACGGTGCTTTTGGCACGGCACCGCTGAGCATGTCGACAACTTCACCATTTTTGAACAGCATAATGGTTGGAATACTGCGAATGCGGAAGCGCGCGCTCAGTTCACGTTCAGCTTCGGTGTTCACTTTGACAAATCGCACTTTGCCGCTGCGTTCTTCCGCCACATCTTCAAAAATCGGCGCAAAACTGCGGCACGGGCCGCACCATGGCGCCCAAAAATCAACGACCACGGGCAGATCGTCTTTCAGTAATTTATCCAGCGTTTCACCGGTAGCGTTGATCACATCTCCATCGAACAGCTCGTGTCCACAGCGTCCACATTTTGCGCCGTCGTTCATTCTCTCTTCGGGAATGCGGTTCAGCGCCTGACAGCTTGCACATACGGTATTCATAACTAACCTCAGGAAAAGCGATGGTACAGAGCGGCATGACTGCCGGTATGTTTCTACTATGTTACATATTATTAATAAGAAGGTTTTAAACGACAATGCGTTTTGTTCAATGAATACAATAGTCGATAGCTTTTGAACGAATTAATGGCGAAGCGCAAGGACATCAGGTAATCTGCGCGCTTCGCGCAGCGCTGGTGGAGAAAAGCATGAACGATGAATTAAAGAACAAAAGCGGCAAGGTCAAAGTGATGTATGTCCGCAGTGATGATGATTCCGATAAACGTGGCCAAAACCCGCGCACCGGGAAAGGGCCAGCACGTGCAGGATCGTCGTCTCGTGCCGGAGATGACCGTCGTACTGCCCGCGATGATCGTGGCCGCCCTGGCCGTGATGACAGGGGCCGTTCTGCTCGCGACAACAATAGTCGCCGCCCGCAGCGAGACAATTACAGTGAACGTGGTGATTCACCGTGGCGTACCGTTTCCCGCGCACCGGGCGACGACACGCCGGAGAAACCGGATCACGGCGGTATCAGCGGTAAAAGCTTTATCGATCCCGAAGTGCTGCGTCGTCAGCGCGCGGAAGAGACGCGCGTATACGGCGAAAACGCCTGCCAGGCGCTGTTCAGCAGCCGTCCTGAATCCATTGTTCGCGCCTGGTTTGTGCAGAGCGTAACACCGCGTTTTAAAGAAGCCCTGCGCTGGATGGCGGCAAACCGCAAAGCCTACCATGTGGTGGATGACGAAGAACTGGAGAAAGCGTCCGGGACGGAACATCACGGCGGTGTCTGCTTCCTGATTAAAAAACGCAATGGTCTGAGCGTGCAGAAATGGGTGGCGAACGCCGGTGAAGAGGATTGCGTGCTGGCGCTCGAAGATGTCGGCAACCCGCATAACCTCGGCGCGATTATGCGTAGCTGCGCGCACTTTGGCGTCAAAGGCGTAGTGTTGCAGGATGCTGGGGTGATTGAATCTGGTGCTGCAGTGCGTACCGCAGAAGGCGGAGCCGAACACGTTCAGGCAATTACTGGCGACAGCTTTGCTGATGCGCTGGAAGATTTCCGTCAGGCCGGTTATGCGCTGGTAACGACTTCCAGCCACAACGGCACGCCGCTGTTCAAAGCGACGTTACCGAAAAAAATGGTACTGGTACTGGGCCAGGAGCGCGATGGGTTATCTGATGCGACGCTTTCCCGCGCGGATCTGAGCGTCTCGATTGAGGGTACCGGCAACGTTGAAAGCCTCAATGTTTCTGTGGCAACCGGCGTGTTGCTGGCAGAATGGTGGCGGCAGAACAAAGCCTGACGTTAGCCAGCAGAGTAAAAAAGCCAGCGCAATGCTGGCTTTTTTTTATTCGGTTTCCGCGGGCAGAGTCGGCATCCAGTCGATCGGCTGCTCTCCATGCCGCTCCAGCCACTGATTTGCCAGCGCAAAGTGATTACAGCCAAAGAAACCGCGGTGCGCAGAGAGCGGCGATGGGTGCGGTGCGCGCAAAACATGGTGGCGGGATTTGTCGATAATCGCCCCTTTCTTCTGCGCATGCGAACCCCAGAGTAAAAACACGACGCCTTCCCGATGTTCATTAATCAGTGCGATCACTTTGTCGGTAAAGGTTTCCCAGCCGAGACTGGCATGCGAATGCGCCTGGCCGGCGCGTACCGTCAGCACGGTGTTGAGCAGCAATACGCCCTGGCGCGCCCAGCTCTCCAGATAACCATGCTGCGGCCGCACGAAGCCCGGTATGGTGTTTTCCAGCTCTTTATACATATTCAGCAGGGAAGGTGGGATGGCGATACCGGGGCGCACAGAAAATGCCAGGCCGTGTGCCTGACCAGGACCGTGATAGGGATCCTGCCCCAGAATCACCACTTTAACGTTGCCCAGTTCGGTAAAACGGAAAGCGTTAAACACATCTTTCTGCGGTGGGTAGATGGTCATTCCGGACTGCCGCTCAGCCGCAACCGTACTGAGAGTGTTAATAAAGTAGGGCTGCTGTTTTTCTTCTGCCAGCACATCATGCCATGTTAATGAGGTGGTCATCCCGCTCTCCTGCGAAGTTGGTTCCCCGTAGCTTAACTGCTTCTTTCGGCAGAACAAAATTCACCGTCGGCTTTTGCAGAATTTACTCAAAAAAATTTGAAAATTTACAAATGTTTTAAGATGGTCCGAAACGCGTAACTTGATATAAAACAAGTATATTCCCTAATCACCATTTTTAGTGTGTGGTTTTTATTGATTTAAATCAAAGAATGCGGGGTGTCAGACTGGTATATAAACAATCAGACAACAATGGTTTTACCAATTGGCCGGGAAAACCGGCTGATCGAATAATGTGCCGAAGGGAGGCAAATCATGATTACTGGTATCCAGATTACTAAAGCTGCAAACGACAACCTGTTGAACTCGTTCTGGCTGCTTGATAGCGAAAAAGGCGAAGCACGTTGCGTCTGTGCAAAAGGTGGTTTCGCGGAAGATGAAGTGGTTGCGGTCAACAAACTGGGCGCTATCGAATATCGTGAAATTCCGATGGAAGTAAAACCGGAAGTGCGTGTGGAAGGCGGTCAGCACCTGAACGTGAACGTTCTGCGTCGTGAAACGCTGCTTGATGCCGTTGAGCATCCGGAAAAATACCCGCAGCTGACCATTCGTGTATCCGGTTATGCAGTACGTTTTAACTCGCTGACGCCGGAACAGCAGCGCGATGTTATTGCTCGTACCTTTACTGAAAGCCTGTAATTTCAGGCTGATATAAAAAACGCCGGGATATCCCGGCGTTTTTTTATTCTTCTGTTTTTTGCTGCTCGCTGTTTGCAGCACTGGGTTTGCGTCGCTTACCGATGTTTTTGGTATCGCGATGGCGTTGCTTCACGCGCGGCTTCTCTTTCTCTTTTTTCTTCTCTTCGCGTTTGGCCAGCACTTTTTTCGACGGCTTGCCTTTCAGCTTCTCGCTTGGCACTCGTGTTGTCGGGCGCAGTTCGTCCACGACGCGGGCTTTCAGCGGCTCTTCAACGTAACGGCCTACTTTGCCCAGCAACAGATGATCGTGCGCTTCAACCAGGGAGATAGCTGCGCCTTTGCGACCGGCGCGGCCGGTACGGCCAATACGGTGCAGGTAGGTGTCGCCACTGCGCGGCATATCGAAGTTAATGACGTGGCTGACATCCGGAATGTCGATACCACGCGCAGCGACATCGGTGGCGATCAGCACATTGACGCGACCGTCGGTCAGACGTTTGATCGCTTCGTTGCGCTTCACCTGTACCATCTCGCCTTCGAGATAGCAGTTATTGATGCCCGCTTCGCGCAGCCAGCCTGCCAGCTCATGCACGCGTTCACGTTTACGCACGAAGACGATAGAACGGCTGACTTCCGGCTGTTTTAGCAGGTGTATCAGCAGTGCAGTTTTGTGTTCAAGGTTGTCGGCGCGGTAGTACCACTGGTGAATTTTCTTACGTTCGCGCGTTGACGGTGTGGCGGAGACTTCGACGGGATCTTCCAGCAGACGTTCGGCGAAATTTTTGATCGCGTCGCCTTCAAGCGTTGCGGAAAACAGCATCGTCTGTTTGCGCCAGCGAGTTTCACCCGCGATGTGCTCGATATCCTGCGCGAAGCCCATATCCAGCATGCGATCGGCTTCATCGAGGATCAGCGTTTCTACCGCACGACAGTCGAAGTTCTCTTCTTTAATGTATTGCAGCAGGCGACCGGTGGTGGCAACCACAATATCCTGATTTTCGCTGAACACTTCAGCGTGGTTCATATAGGCGACGCCGCCAGTAATGGTAGCGATATCCAGATGGGTATTCGCCGCCAGTTCACGGGCATGATCGGCAACCTGCATTGCCAGCTCGCGGGTTGGCGTCAGGATCAGAATACGCGGTGGGCCGGATTTCTTACGTGGAAAGTCCAGAAGGTGTTGCAACGCTGGCAGCAGATAGGCCGCCGTTTTACCGGTACCAGTAGGCGCAGAACCAAGGACGTCACGCCCCTCAAGCGCAGGCGGAATGGCAGCTGCCTGGATAGCGGTTGGGCGCGTAAAGCCTTTATCCTGGAGCGCGTCCAGCAGGCTGTCGTCAAGTTCGAGTTCGGAAAAAGTCGTTACAGTCATGATCTACCTCTGTGTGGGGCGCTGATTATAGACGTTACGGCTGGAATCTTCATCTGTTGTCTGCTTATCGCTTTTCCGGCGCTTTGCTTTCACCTATGCTACGCCTGTTTCCGTATTGAGGTTGTAAAGATGTCCCAGCCAAAGGCTCAGTTGCGCCGTGACGGCTTCACGTTTAAAGAATTCTTTGTTGCACACGATCGTTGCGCCATGAAAGTGGGCACTGATGGTTTGATGTTGGGTGCCTGGTCGCCGGTATCGAAAGCACGGCATGTGCTGGATATCGGCACGGGCAGCGGTCTGTTGGCGCTGATGCTGGCGCAGCGGACCGGGCCGACGGTGACCATTGATGCCGTCGAGCTTGATGAGCAGGCTGCTTCTCAGGCGCAGGAAAATGTGCAGGCATCGCCGTGGGCAGATCGTAT
>CANUEX010168114.1:0-29093 GCA_948099535.1 Jatropha multifida | reverse complement strand
TGGATGTGGGCCCGAGCTGCGAATAGTATGCATTACTAATGCTGGGTTATAATTAATAACTCTGATTGTTTTATGAAAAATGTCATAATATGGGCTTACTATTCCGATAGTCAAATGATAATAGGGATGAGTTGTGATAGTTTAGGCTTGCTACGGGCCTCGGGTGCCTTAAACTTACCTAGGTCCTAGTGCCGGTCCGGCCCACGGTTTTGGGTCGTGACATTGTTACATTATTAGTAGAACAATAGGTATTCCACAATTCCATGCAGTTTATATAAACCTCCTCCACCGTCTTAATGTTGCTTCATTTTGGTACATGTTTCTATCTCCTGTTTTCATTAATAATTCATCAAAGACATATTTTCACTTTTTTTTATAAATAAATAGTGCATTAAGATGGATAATTAATTCTTGAAAAAAATAAAGCAAAATAACAAATTAAATTAAAATGACTTTGACATATAAATACAAGTACTTACCTTTAAATAATAATCCTCTTGCTCTTAATGCTGAGCCTAAAACAAACAAATACACAATATAATGAAAAAAAATTATATCTAAACATAATAAAATATTTACTCAATTAACAAAATATATTAAAAAAAATTAAACATTACCAAAGCTTGCTTGAGAAGCACTCGTTTGTGTTTCCTTTATAAAAGTCAAAGAAAGAATTAGAAGTAAAATTATTTTTTTTATATACGTATACAACCACACAAAGGTTCACGATGTGGAATAGTAAATGTTCTTCTTTCTTCTTTCTTTTCACTTCTTACACTACAAAAATATTTACCTCCCCATAAACATCTTTTTTATAATGTTACACTAACAATGACATAATAACATTATTTTTTCTTGCCGTGCGAATCTCACCTTACACTATTGTAGTGTAACAAATTGAAACTTTGTCTTTGCATCTAACTCTCTCCAAAGAATATATTCTTGACATTGTGACATTGTTTTACTTATAGTGAAACATTCAACTAAAGGGAAAGAAGAGAGAATACTGTTATGTAAAGCTACTGCACACTTTATAATAAATTAAAATTTATTAGTTTCTTGTAGTCATAGTATAACAATGCATTTGTTACACTACGATTCAAACAAAACACAATTTTAGTAAATATTTTTCATTAGACACTATTTAGGAAAATATATTTTTACAGGACACTATTTAGAGAAAAAGCCCCAAAATTGTTGTTATCTGTTGTTGATCGCTTGCTAATTAGCAACAGGTTTCATGTGATGCTAAATTTCTATAGCTAAATTGTAATTTTCTTGTAGTGATATAGGGAAGACCTAACTGATGTTCAACATAATGATATTCCTAATGATATCAATTTAAATCCTTTTAATTGATTGTCATACTAAGTTATTTGATACTAAATCATGTAAACAAATAGAATTATTGCATTTTTCAAATGCATATATATATATATAAAGTGGAAATGATATAAAAGAGTGGGGAAACATTGGTATTGTCAAAAAACATGTCCACTAAGTTTATGGATTGTCATTAAGCATTTTAATTTCATTTGTAAAAAAATAAACCTAATTTAATTTTAATTAATGGTATTAATTTTTTATTTAAATTTAAATTCTATTGAATAAAATAATAAATTATTATATACTATATAACATATATATTAAATATGATAATGATATAATAAAAATTTTAATTTTAATTATTAATTTCACATTTCATTAATTATTTGACCAAATTCAATATTAAACAGTAATTTTAGGAACTCTTACTATTAGGTCAAACCATTTGATTAAACTTAACTTAAAACTAATTGAGAAAAATAATGAATTAATAAGAGGTTTGTAGATATTCAAAAACTAACAAGTGAGAACAATGAATAACATATAAAAAAAATATGTATGTACAAGTGTAAAAATGATAACCACAATCAATTAATAAATTAAATAAATTTACTATCAAAAAATTAGAAATAATAAATCTAAATTATGACAACTAAAGTTAGATTTTTAAAACTAATAATATTATATATAACAAATAAAAAAATATTTTATGAATAAATTTAATGAGTAAAGATATGTGCAAGGTAGGTTCCGTGTATATTTTGAAAAATTAGTTTATTAAAAAGATTGGACAAACAAGTAAAAAAAAGGAAAGAATTGGATAAAGTAATAATTAGAGTAAAGATTAAGGACTAAATAGTAATTATCCGAAAAAAGGAATAGTTTTGACAAAGGACGCGTTCCGAATTAATAACTTGGGCTAACTGGCGAAACGGAATACTTAAACCCGGAAAATTAGCGCGGGAAGTTCGCGATAAAAAAATAAAAAATAGATAACCATTTTGTATCACACGCGCCGTGTTCCCACGTGGAATCTTCAACTTCAACTCACATAGCGCGTTTGCTTCCCGGACATAACCATCGTCAATAATTTTCAACAGTCTAAACCGCCATAGCCGTTCCCTTTCATTTCCAGCCAAAACAGAACACCTTCCTTCTGTCATCTGTCTCTCTGTTTCCCTTCAACAAAAACAACAATGGCTTCTCAAAACCCTTATCGTAAAAAATCCCTATATCCAGAAGTGATCCAATCAAACCCTGAATCTCCTTCTTATTTCTTCTCAAACCCTAATTCTCAATCCTCCCCATCCAACCTCTACCCTACAATCGACATGAACGACCTCGTCGAAAATCTCTTTCCTGAACCTGTACAACACTATCCCTACAGCCCCTCTGCTCCGCCTGTGGCCGTTGAGGAATTATTAATCAAAATTCCCGGTGCCATTCTGAATCTCATCGACAAAAACTACAGTGTCGAGCTTGCATGTGGCGATCTCTGCATTGTTCGCCTGCGTCAAGGAGATAATATCGTCGCCATTCTTGCTCGAGTAGCAGATGAGATTCAATGGCCGCTAGGCAAAGACGAGGCAGCAGTAAAATTAGACGATTCACATTACTTTTTCTCTCTACATTTTCCAAAGGAGCATCACGACTCCGATTCGAGCAGTGATGAGGAGGACAAGAACAGTAGAAATAAGAAAGTTAATGATTCGAGTAACCTATTGAATTATGGTTTGACGATTCCATCTAAAGGGCAGGAGGCTTTGTTGAAAGAGTTTGATGGGATTTTACAGGCTTACAGTTCTTTTACCGTGCAAAGAATTTCAGAGAAGACGAAAGCTAACGGCGAGGCATTACTGCGTGAATTGGCAGTGACGGAGAATTCACCGGCGGATTTGCAGAATGAGGAGCAGAAAGAGATGATGGAGGGGAAGTGTGCTGCTTATTGGACTACATTAGCGCCCAATGTGGATGAATATAGTAGCACTACAGCAAAGGTGATTGCTGCTGGTTCAGGGCACTTGGTCAAAGGGATATTGTGGTGTGGGGATGTGACTATGGACAGGTTGAAATGGGGGAACGAAGTCATGAAGAGAAGGATGAGTCCTCGATCCAAGTCAGAGATTAATCCTGACACCATGAGGAGGATTAGAAGGTATAAAAGCAGTTGCAGTTTACTGTTGATTGCGTTTATCGCTCTGTTTTATTTTTTTATTTATATATTGTTACTGCTAAGTTGTGGTAGATTGGACTGGTCTGTGTCTTTCTCTTTGTCTATATTTGTTTGCTATATTGCAGGATTTGACTCATTTTCCTTGAGGCAATTTTAATTATGGTGTTCTTTTCCTTCTACCATGGATGATTGTGAAGCATACTAGCACCAATATGTTTGCTTAATTTGAAACAAATGCATACTTATAGTTTAATTTGATTATCCTGCAGAGTTAAGAAGATGACGGTAATGACAGAGAAAGTCGCCAATGGCGTCCTATCTGGGGTTGTGAAAGTGTCTGGAATTTTCACTAGTAAACTTGCAAATTCAAAAGCAGGCAAGAAATTTTTTGGGCTTCTTCCAGGGGAGATTGTTCTTGCATCCTTGGATGGATTTGGTATGTCTCATCATGAACCCTTCATCTAATTTTGCACATTGAGTAATAGATAGCACTGGTTTTGCTTTCACTCTAATCTTTATCCAAATTACATCCTCAAGTGCTGTTTGAAGGATGTATATTTTCGTGTTTAAAACATCCAGTATCTGAAACCCATAGTTCGAAGGGGAGCAAAGTGGAGTTTTTAAAGGGACTCCATACACAGGCTGGAACTCAAGACCTCTGGTTGAGAGATGAGAGATCCTTGCCATCCTATCTCACCATCGGAGGTCAAGGGATGTGTAATTGATGCAGTAATATACTAAACCTTAATTTAATTGGTCCAAGAAGTTAAATAATAATGGAAATTTTTTATTAGTAATCCAGTGCTAAAGAAATTATGTGCTGATACGTAACCATATTCTTGGCAACTTTCTTTTTTCCCCTACCAGAAGTCGAAGTCAAATGCTTAATGTTTGAGCAGCTATTGAGTTAAACCACATTAAACTATAGCAGAAGTGGGAATCTCACTGGTTAGAGTTCATCAGACGAGATTTAGGACTGTAAATTGGGTTGGGGAAGCCCAAAAGCCTGGATTGGTCAAGATTTATGGGCTAAACTTTTGTGAACTTGGATTGGGCTCAATTATGACCTTGCATAAGCCTGGCCTGAAAAATTTTATTAAAACCTATTTTTAGTATGAGTTTTTTAAAGGTATCATGTTATATCGAATTCTTGTAATATTAAATTGCAGTACGTGGTTATTATGTCTTTTAATTTCTTTATTTCTTGATAGTTATGTTTGCAGTTAGTTTATAAATTTATTTGAGAGAGTCCAAATTTAACACTTCTATGGAAACACATGTTAGAAGATAAGTTGAAAAATTAGATTTAATAAATTTAATATATGTAAAAAATTAGCTTAAAAATAAGTCAAGTGTGTGAGCTTAGCATTGAGTTTAGGCTAAATGGCTCAAAAAATTTTTGCACTGAACTTGGGCTTGAGCCAACAAGAAAAATATTTAGCGTAGTGGTTACAGCCCTGGACGAGATCTGAACCAGGAGGAATGCTAATATTTAAATATGCTATAGCAGTACATTTTTTCTTGTTTTAATTCTTGATAATTCTGGAGTTATTTCAATCCTTGAAATGTATATGCCTATTGCGTATGTGAAAACTCTTGGTTGTCAGATGGTGATCATTGCTAATTGGTATTTGATTCTATGTTTCCCTCTTCTGTTTCTTTCATGTGCATATTGTTTCAGCTCTTCTTTTCCCTTTCTCTTTTTCATACATTGAATCTGCAATAAGCATTTTTGTTTGGTCAATGACTTGATACGGCACTGGATTTCTTCCGATCAAACATAAATGTTTCTATTCGCATGCTTCCTGGACTGGACTTATATTAGTTGTTCCTTTGTCTGTATTGTATCTTTCTATATTCTTCATTATAACCATCTTTTACTTTCCTGTAAATAGGCAAAGTGTGTGATGCTGTTGAAGTAGCTGGAAAAAATGTCATGGCTACATCATCTACTGTGACAACTGAACTTGTTAACCACAGGTATAGTTAGCTTGATGCTGACAAAGTTGGTAACCAACAAAGTTAAATAATTAATATTTGTACTAAATGCATCCTTGTGAGGCAGAAAAAAATCGGAAGGGAAAACAAAGCAAAGAGAACAAAAGTAAGGGAAAGGGAGAAATACAAAAAATAAGATTGTCCAGAACAACATGAAGATATATTTGTAGGGGCAATCAATTCTACCAATACCTTTGAAGGAACAAATACACTTGATCATATATATTTTTATATATATATCAGCCTTAGGGAGGTTGAAGCCAGTTCACTCTGGCTCTTTAGCTTTTAGGGGATGTTGTTGACAGCCACTTAACCTTTGCCTTTTAACCTGACTTTCATAATTTTGCTGGTACTGATTGATGGGTTCACATCAGCATTCTTACAGCTGGACATGAAACAGGAAACTTTATAGTTTGCTTTAAATATCCAGTTGACACTTTACCTAGCTCATGCATAGTGCAGATAGTTTCAAACTGATGTGCCAAATATTAATAAAATACTGAAAGGTGGCTAGTTTTTGTTTCACGTGAATTAGTTTGCGTCAAAAGGCTTACAAATTGCACTTACTAGACCAATTTTTTAACTTGTTTGCTGGGTTGGTTGATTTCTCCAGGCCCCACATCAAATTTGATATGGGATATAATAGGCATAATTGTGTTTGATACTTGCTTTGAGTCGTGGTAGATAAATCGTGTTTAAATCTCCAAATGATCAAGTTGTAATGCAATTTCATATCTTTGAGTATAATACACTTAGCTGTTATTGCTTAAGTCAGTCATTTCCTTCTCACTTTCCTTTTTGAGAGTAAGATGGTCGATTAAGTTATGAACTAAGAACATGTTAACTTCGCCTAAAGCATTAACACTACAGTGTCTGAAGTTTCTATGTAATAAACATTGTTTTTAGGTACAGGTTGAAACAGACTTGCCTTTCTTTTTCCTTGATTTTACTTAGGACAGGGTATTAAGCTTTAATGGTTAATCTGATCGCCTCATATGTGGCTTCTAAGACTCTTAGTAGCTGCCAAACATTAACGATCTCAATCCTTGCTTGACACAAATTTTTGTCCGAAGGAAAACACTGTGATTGTTTTTTCCTCTTCTTCACAGGCTTGATATATTTCCATAGCTTTGCAGCATTAGACAATTGAGGACCATAAAATTTTCTGAATAATTTCACTTTTATCTTTGGTCTTCTATTTGTGAAACTCAAAAATCAAAATGGCTGGAAGGATTGTGGGTTCAACACATCTGTTATGACAACTGAACTAGTCCCCCATGGGTTAATTTCACTGGAACAAAATTAAGCTCTGAATGGGAAAAAAGGAGATTATTCTTGTATGCATATATGCTTTAGAAAACAATTGCAATTGAATGGGTGTCTATGTGATGTGATGCGTGTGGAGAGCTTCAATTTGGTTGGCACTGGCAGCAAGCTTCTAGTTACTGTCTTTTTTTTTTTTCCCTTCCTATCATAGCTCCAAATGAATGGGTATGCAATGTGTTTGTAGAGATCAAGGAACAAAACGTTCCCAACCATTCAAGTGTGAATTACAAAATTGGATGCCTTTCTTGCAGATATGGTGAACAAGCAGCTGAGGCTACAAACGAGGGTCTTGGTGCTGCCGGGCATGCATTTGGCACGGCATGGGCCGCATTTAAGCTTCGGAAGGCACTTAACCCAAAAAGTGCATTAAAACCAAGCAGCCTGGCCAAGTCTGCTGTTAAAGCTGCTGCTGCTGAGATGAAGGCTAAGCATTCCAAGTAAGTAACTACGGATGGAAATCCTTCATTAAAAACATTCACAACTTCTTCCCTAATGTATAGACCCACATTCTCCCATTTTTGCCATATCATTATTGTTGTAAATGTATGGATATCATTTGTTTATTTATTTATTTATTTATTTATTTTCACCAAATGCCATTTCTGGGCCTTCATTTTCATTTGTGATCAAAGCACGAAATTCCTAAACTATTGTACGTAAAATGACCAACAACATGCATCCTTTAAAAGCAATATTTCTTCTTTTTCGAGTGATTACCCATAGAATAGGTTAAACATGATTTTCTTCATAGGATTTTTTCCTCCAACTTTTTGAATAAATATATTGTCTGCTACTGTTTGAAAAGACATCCTTCTATTTGCTACGTCAATTCATTTTCCGCATAAATTCACCATTATACTAGTTGCGGGAAATACTTTTAATTTTTATTTTCATCCATTGAATATTTTAATTTATAAAATAATTAAAAAATATAAAAATTATTATTCAAAATATAATGTGATAATATTTTTCTTGAAAGTCGAAAGGTGAATTTATATATTTAGCCTCAGAATATATATATAAAGGTGAGATTATTACTGCCTTTATTCTAATTCTTGTATCAACATCAACCTGCTTGCCTTTATTTTCTTGGCAACGAAGCTCAACCGTATATGTGACAGCCACTTATTGAATGGTGGAGTGGGGTCATCATCTAGTACAGATCATATCCAAATTTACCAAAAAAATACAAACAATTTCGACCCGATTAGGCAAGCAACTATTCTGTCCACCAGCATTTTCATTTCTGATTTCAGATTTATAATTTTCTATATAAAAATACTTTTATCTTAGAAAGCAGGTTAGTAAAATAAATAAAAACTACTTTTCGTGGGTTTCTCTTATTATGGCAATCTGTTTTTTTGTTCTATAAATAACTAAAGTAAACATATTTTGATAATAAGTCTCATTTAAAAAGAGATTGACTGAAATACCCCTTGAAAAAAAAAATCATAATTTAGAATTATATTGCAGTTTAAGAAATTGAGCTAGTTGTTTAATGGTTAAATCAAATATGTCTATCTCCTTGTCGGAATAATAAATGACACCGATTCCTAAAATGATGAAAATACAAATCCGTCGTGGGAATTAAACAATGTCAATGGGAATTATCAAACCAAAACCATACATATATTAAAAATGTGACATACGTCTGTGGTGTTTGTCTTCAAGTGTGTTTTTACATATATCCATATGGAGGAGCCACCAACTTACAAGTTATGGATGAAGTTTCTTCCTTTAAATTTGAACCACAACCTCTCTCAATGGCCACATAGTGACGAATCAAATGCTCTTGTTGTGTGTAATCCATCCCCATATATAAAAAATAAAAAAATGGTTTGTGCCTATTTATCTTATATATCCCCAACTTGATTCTTTGTCTGATCCTGATAAGGAGTTTGTTTTTTTCTTTTCAATTTGCATTTTTTATTATGAAAAAAAAAAGAGTTAATTGACCAGTTGAGATTCTTTAATTCGTTTATGTTCAAGATAACCTAAGTAATGACTAATAAATTAGTACCAATCTCATCTTACCTAAAATTTTTGCCTTTCTTTTAGATATAAAGTCCCTTTTTTTTTTATTTAAGAAATGTTACTTTATGCCTTCCTATTTATTAAGTGCTTCACTATATATATATATATATATATGATTGACTAATCTTGCTTCTGTAACTCTTTTTGACACTTGTATAAGTCCTATAGGCACGAGGAATCCATAGAAAGCTTCCATCCAAGAAAGGATACAAGTTCATTTTTTCAGTGATTGGGTAGAAACTAGAATTTGAAATTTTCACTCCTCACATTGGTGGAAACACCGATTAAACCATATCTGATTGGTTGATAAATAAAATATTAATGGATTTAATTGCATTTTTAATCTAATTAAAAGCAAAAAATTATGTTAAATTAAATGTTTTAATTAAAATAAGGACATACGTATGGATGACATTCAAACCAAACCGAATTACTAAAAAACCAATTAGATTGAAATGTGACTTAAACTGAAACTAATAAAATGTGCCACTAGATGATTGTTTAGTGAAATGTAAACAAGGAAAAGGGTTGGTGATACTCTTTGCTATGGAATTGGCAAGGCAATGGTGATAAGATAGAGAGGAGAGTGGAGAGATTTTTGGGCATTAAGTAATGTTGGTTTAGTGGCAGTTTTGAAAGAGGCCATAAAGCTAAAGATGATGGATTGGTGAAGTGTGAGTCACAAATGGAGTGCTCTAGAGGATCAACCCAATCCAAGTCAAGCCACACATGCATGTTTTGTATTTTTTTTCTTCTAAATTTTAATTAACAAATGTGGTATAGCCAACCTTAAATCAATAATGGAGTAATACTATTAGCCACCCTCCACTTGCCTCAAACATATATAATACTACCACCAATCTCTCTTTTTCACTTGCTTAGTTAGCTAATTATTTCCTTTTAGACAAATGTTTAATTTGCCACTTAAAACTTTTGTAAGCTATTTAATTTAGTGGGGACGGCCGCGAACTCCATTTTTTTTTTAAATAATCTTCAGATAGTTATACGGATAAAAATATAATCTCTCTCTGATAAAAAGTGAAACTTTAAGTTGATTAGATCAATTTTATAGAAAGACTATAGAGTCGAACAATGATCATGCATAGTCATCAAGTGGAGCAAACGATTGCATACGACATAAATATTACACTCTGTTAACTCGATTATATATTTCAAATCAAAATTGTATTTTATTATTGTTTGGATAAATAGTTTATTATTAGATTTTATACATAAACATATAGAAATATATTGACCTATTTGTATACATTTTTCTTTTAATAAATTTTTAATTTAATTTCTCTTAAAAAATATTTAATTTAGTCTAGACTTAAATTAACTTTTAAATAAATTTATGATAAATTCTAATTAGAAAGTAAAAGATAATTTCATGAGAATTGCGTGCTAAATATGAATTTTATTTTACCTTTTTCATGCAATTAAATCTTTGAACTTTTGAAAGATATCTAAATAAAGTTTATTTTATAATAAAGTCTCTCAATAACAAAATAGCCACCACTAAATATTACTTTTTTGTTAATTGATTTTCTAATTCTCAATCCAACTTGACATGAAAAACTAATTTTCAACAAAGATGATTTATTTATTTTAATTAAATTGGTAATATAAATTTAATAAAGTCAATGGAAATTAATGCATGCAACATCACCTTTGATGTGACACTAAACAAACCTTAAAAGTGTGAAATTCCACTTAACAATATGGTGAATTAATTCATTTATAAATCAAAGATTATTTATAACTAAATTTCATTTATAAATTTGATGTTTTACATTCAAATAATTTTTTTATACATCAAATCAAAATACTTTAGCAGATAGAGAACTATATACAAAATTTTTAATATCAATAAATTCAATATATGCAATTAAAAGAGCATTTGATTCAGTTATTTTATAAAATATAAGCAAATTCGAAATGATTTTAATTAAAAGTTGATAATTGATAGAAGTTTCAATCAGCTAATTTTATTAATGGATGTAAATCTTTTAAGGACTATATTTTCAATATTTTTATGACTAGAAAAAAAAAAAACATCACAAGTAATGCATAATATATATTGCTTCGCCTTTACATAATAGAGTTGATGACAATCAATTGAGAAAAAGAAATATATTTTAAATCTATTTTAAAATATATCTGTATAGGTAATTTTACATATTAATAACCAATTGAGTATATTTTGACTCAACACTCATTATTTATTATTATATATTAAAAAGTGATCTATCGATTGTGGTTCAATTAGCAACGCAGATTGATACGTAAGAACAACTCTTGGGTTCGATCTCTCACTAAAAGGGTGAAGAGCAATCTCCACTAAACACACTTATAGAGAGGAACGAAGAGCCTTAACTATGACTAAGTACTGAGCCTGATTAGGGGTTCCTGATGATAGGATCTACATGGATAATTTAAAAAAAAATAAAAAAAGCCCTAAAATATTAAGTACAAATTTGAAGAATGATTTTTTTTTTTAAAAAAAAAAAAAAACAGGAGAAATTATTACTCTGAAAAAACCTAATAAATTGTTCTCCCTCAAAGGCTACAAATCTCATCTTTATCATTTCTACACTTTATTCTAACCCCATCTTCACATTGTTGGTTGAAGAAACAGCAACGATTCTATTCCATTTACATCTTCTCGATCTCTCTTTTTGGGATTTCAAGTTTCAAAGTCTCAGAAGCACAAATCTACATCATTTCCACCAAACCGACTCTCCAAAAGGACCATCATAACAAATGAAAATGACCCTTCTCATATTTCACACCTGAAAGAAAAAGATACTGTCTTTTTCATTTTTTCCCTGGAATTCAAAGTCATATGCATCTTCTTCAAAGTGGTTACTCCACTTATCACTTGACTCCGAGCTCTTCAGAATTCCAATTATATAAGCTGTATATGATGAGTACGATGATCCTCTCTTTATTTTGTTTTCCCTTTAATAACCCCATCAAAATTCACACCGACTTGCTTAGGAATAATATATATTTAAGATCAGTGTCGAAACCAAGAATTCAAATTAGGAGACGCTAGAAAAAATTTTAAGAGTTGAGTTGAGAGGGATGAAATTGATAATATTTACTATTTTAAAGGATAAAATAGAAAATTTTCAATGTTTATTGGGTAATTTTTTAAAAAAATTTTGGTTAGGGGGGCAGGGGCCACATCTAGCCCCTCCTCACTCCATCATTGTTTAAGACCTAATTGGCAGAGATGACTATGATTTGGTTTCAAATTGAAAATGAATTGAAACCGAGCTTAGTTAAAACAGGCATCAAACTGTAGTTAACCATTTTGGTTCTAAATTGTAACTGAAATTGTGAATTTAAGGTTCGATTTGGGTTTTGATTCCGGTTCCAGTTCTTATTTTTTTAAATCGAAACTAATAGTTTTGGTTTGAACCCATTAAAAACATGTTTTTGAAGAAAAACTCCATCTTATTTTTTTTGTTTTATTATAGCTTTTTAAAGTAATTTTTAAGAATTTTTATTAAATTCATTTATATTTTTCAATAGTGATATTTATTATTATTATTATTATTTATTCAAGTTACAAATCTTAAAAAAATAATTTTAAAATTTTAAAATATATCATTTAATTTCGATTCAAACTGAAATAAAATCAGAATCAGCAGCAGTTTCAAAACAATTTTAAAAATTATCTAAAAGTGGTCAGGATATGATTTCACTTTTTTTATAATCGAAACCATCATGCCGTATTTGATTTAAACTTTCTTCAATGATATTAGTTATTTTACTAGAAAAAATTAGCTAGACACAAGGAGAAATAATGTTTCATGATCTATTAATTCTCTCTAAACATAGTATAAACACCATGTAACCATCAACAAAGATAAGAAAAGAGGTATAATAATTAGAAGTAATGTAATAATTAAGACCAATAAAATAAATATTTCAATATTTAACTTAAAAAGATACTTTCTAATAAAAAACAAGAAAATGAAGAAATGTGTTATTACACGTATGAAAATAAAACGAAAAAAGAAATTAAAATGTAGGTATGAAAATGCATTACTACACATTTCCATTTATCCATTTTTTGATACATAAAATGGAAATTAGATAAGCTCTCAAATCTTACCACATCTTAGGACCAAAAATACAAAATATCTTTGTAAATAGAATCATAAGCTATATTGTTGGCGATGCATAATTTTTTTTTATCTAATTTAGATAGGGACTAAAGTTAATTTAGAATGCCTACATGAATGGCATCACAACATCAAAGACATAACTTTTTTTTAGTATTAACCACCGGTATCCGGATTCCATTAACCGAGACCGTTTAATCCGACTCAGGGCTTAGTAATAGTTAAAATTTGTTTTCTCTTCCTGCAAATGTATTTAATAGGAGTCGAACCCGAAAGCTCTTCCCACATGCTTATCCTATATTGCCAATCGAGCCACAACCCGTACGTAAAGACATAACTTTATTATTATACATTTTGTATAAACTGTGACACCTAATTTTGTAAGTGACTTAATGTGTTTTTCTTTTTTTTTTTTTTTGAGAGACTCAATGGACGAAATAATATTATGGATTACAGTAGGGTATTTTGATTTTTATATGCAAAATATATTAATGCAATTTGTACAATTTTTATAATAATAATTTTTACAATTTTTAATTGTGGAATATTTAATTAATCAGTGTAATTTTACAAGTCATAATATATAGTAAAATAGTTTTATAAAATGTTTAATAGATTAAAATAAAATTTAAAGGTAACATAAGATTTTCAGAAGAAGTTCAGTGGTGAATTGTGCAATTGGTGAATAAATAAAGCAAGCTAATATTTGAATTGAATTTTAATTTAAAACCACCTATTATTAGGCTGATTGACAGATCAAAACATTAAATATTTGAGTTAGTTTTTGGAAGTTAAATAGCGTTTTATAAAAAAATTAACTGATACAATGTTTAGCTTTCACTATAGTATGAAAAACTATGTAAATACCTAACAATTAAAAATAGCTAACAACTCCTAAAATAGTGAATAGACAAATCAACTTAAGAGTGCACCTTTCATGTAATTAACTGAATGAACATCAGGACATGATAGTAACAAGGTAACTATTTCATAGCTTATTCAAACCTGAGAGTAATTCAAAGATTGTTCATAAATATTTACAGTTCTTTTTTTTTTTCTGTAGGAATTCAAGTATTGGGTTTTCATTCTCTTTGTTGCCACATTAGTTTTGGCTCTTCAGCATTCCCCTTAGATTAAGTAATCTTTCGCACCTCAATAATAGGATAAGTTTGTTTTAAGGACAATTTCTCAAACTTGTTAAAAACACAAGAAACTGTGGGTCCAAAACCTGACCCACCACAGTATATTTCCAAGTCCCAAACAGCAACTCCTTTTTGGTCAAGGAAAATTTCCAGGACAATAAAGAGTGGCCTTGGCAATGTCAAAGCAAATGATTTCACCATTTTCTTTTTCTCAAAGTCTGAATCTTTTTGTCACTGCCACATTTAGTTAAGGCAAATGAATAAAGGGTAAGAGAGATGTGGCAAGATTGTTGTGGTTATGGATTGTGGAATAAAACATCACTCTTCCTTCCCCACTTTGAAAATGGCAAGAACTTGTGCCTTCTGCCTTGAAAAAGTGGGGAATGACACATGAACTAGCATATTAATATACAAAAACCCACTCAAATATCACACATAAAATTTAGCATCTGTCTCTTTCTCTGTCCCTGTCTCTCTCTTTCTCTTTCTCTGATTCGGTCTATTGCACACACAAAAACAAGAGCAGCATAAGTTCTCGCTAAATGATATGATATACTTTCTTTGGGTTTCAGAATGGCAGAAATAAAAGCCGATACAAGCTATTCTCCAAGTCCTGAAAGTTCTCCTGTAAAACCGAAAATGGATTGTTCTTGTTCTGCTGTAAGGGAGGTGCTTGATAAAATTCTTGGTTCGGCACCTTCTTGGAGAAAGAACACTCCTCCTCGTGTTAGAAGAATTTTCCACAGAGATGTTGAACGAGATGAGTTTCAGTATTCAAATACTCATTGTCTCTCTTCTTACTACAGTGTTTTTGTAGTTCGCCTAGCTATTATGGTCAGTACTCTCTCTATATATCTTTTTCTGTGTGTTTGAACCGGTGTATTAGTTGGTTAGAAATTCTGTTATACCATTGTGAAATTCAATATAGTTGAATGAGTAGAGCAGTAAAGGCAACAGCATGTTGGTCTAATGGAGATTTTCCATTTATATGTGAGTATTTTGTGTATGTATGCATATCAGTATCATATGACAGAAGAAGGTGGAGAACTGTAATTAATAAAATTTGAATTTTTAGTTCCTTCTTATGCAATTGGTTCAAGTTCATGTGCTTACAGCTAGAAACTGCAGTTCAGTCAGATATAAAAACTGATTTAGTATCCAGAAAACGATTAATTTTTAGTTAATGAATACAATACTCAATCCTACTGGCTTTATGCAGGTCATGCTAGCTATTTTGATTGGGCTGTTAACTATTCTAACTTGGCATTTCACAAGGAAGTATACTAAAAGATCATTAGATACCTTAGCTTATGGCCTTCGTTATGAACTTCTACAACGCCCCATATTACGAATGTGGAATATTTTGAATTCTACTTCTGAGATAACAACAGCACAGGTTAAACTGTCAGAGTATGTAATCAGACGGTACAGCAATCCAGCTACTCAAGCAGAACAAGTTGAGGTTTGTTAGCAAACTACCCTAAATTCTGACTCCCCTTCCTCTTCTCTTCAGCCAGAAAGACGGGAATTCTCTTGTTTGTTGGCTTGAACCCTTTCATATAAAGAATTTTCCGATAATAGGCTGAATGCCCATATCCTATCCCAGGGCTAGTCAGCCAAGCCAAATAGGGGGGAGTAACAGAGTTTAATTATCTTCTTTAAGTACTTGTAGTGTTTCTAGGATTAAAATTAAGGTTTCTGATGTTTTTTTGTTGTTTATAATTTTTTTTCCCTTTGTTTCTTTCAGCTGTATCAAGTGATGAAAGATGTGACATGGGCACTTTTTGCTAGTCGTAAAGCTCTCAATGCAATAACCATAACTTACAGAAATGGCTTTGTTCAGGCTTTCCATAGAGATCATAGGAGTAACAATACGTTTTACATTTACTCTAATCTAGTGAACTATTCAATAAGTGCCAATGAGCCTTATGATGCAAATATGTTGTCCTCACGTCAAGGGTGGAATGATCAGTCCATTCAGGGTAATCTTTCAGCTATTTGGTTCCGGGAACCACTTGATCCTGTAACAGGTGAAAAGATTGGAAAAGCAAGCAAAATTCCACCAGATGATCTTATAAATATTGCAGGCTTTTCACAGGTACCAGATGGTGCAGCTTCCTGGCATGTGGCAGTAAGCAAGTATACTGATTCACCATTGCTATCAGCAGCATTGCCTGTGTGGGATGCTTCAAATAAGAGCATAGTGGCTGTTGTTGGTGTTACCACTGCACTTTCTAGTGTAGGCCAGTTGATGAGAGAACTTGTTGAAGTACACAGTGGACATATATATTTGACCTCTCAAGAAGGATTTTTATTGGCTACTTCAACAAATGCTCCACTCTTAAGAAATTCAACAGGAGGACCTAAGCTTATGATGGCTGTTGATTCTGAGGATAACATAATTCAAATGGGAGCTCAGTGGTTAGAAAGAGTCTACGGAAACAAGATTCCTCCCGGACAAATTGTTCATGTAGAAAATGTGAAGCTTGGCCACCAACAATATTACATTGATTCATTTTTCCTAAATCTAAAGAGACTGCCTATAGTAAGCATTAAACTACTCTAGCTTTTGCCTTCTGTTATTTATGGAGGAATAATAAAATTCTTGATTTTGGTCTTTTAGTTGCTTACATGTTTTGTACATTTAGCAAGATAATACTCTTCATGCAGGTGGGGGTTATTATCATTCCAAGAAGATATATAATGGGGAAGGTAGATGAAAGAGCCTTCAAAACTTTGGTTATACTTATTTCTGCATCTGTGTGCATACTAGTCATTGGATGTGTGTGCATATTAATACTTACAAATGGAGTATCAAAAGAAATGAAACTGAGAGCAGAGTTGATAAGCCATCTTGATGCAAGGAGAAGGGCAGAAGCATCAAATAACTACAAAAGCCAATTTCTGGCAAACATGAGGTAACTGTCTTCAAAATCTACAAAGTACTAGTAGTTGGCATATATTTTGTGAGCTCAAATGTTCAATGCAAAAATTTTAGATTCATTAAAAGGCCAAAAGTCTTTTTCCTCCTTGTCTCCTTTCCTTTAGAATAAATGAAGTGATTGAGATGTAATAATGACTAAAACTATGAGTGGAGAAACATATGAGACTTCACTCTACCGATCCATATTGATTCACCAAAGACAGGGGACAAGTTACAGAAAGATTTTAATAGAAAGGAAATTCAACACATGGAAGGAAGCAGTTTAGTTTACCTCTAACAATTGACTTGCTTGCTGCAGCAAAGGAAATGTTTCAAACTATGGAACCAAATTGATGATCCATCCTGTGAATAAAGACTGACGCTGGACTAGCAGCCTTGCCTATCCAAACTAGTAATTCAATTCCCCGGTTTCCATGGAAAGGTGTCTAAGGAATAGAAGACCAAAGCAAGTTCATGCCACTTTAGGTTTAGTAAATCCTCCAAAAAGTTTTAGGCATCTAAATCATACCTATGCTCTGCAGACTTCTCTAGATATGTCATATGCAGCATAGAAATCACATTCATCTGTTATTTCCTATAAAGAACCATTACCTGTGTTGATCCTTCTTGGATAACTGGCTGTATATGGCTTTTGTTGACACTAAATGAAGTTGAGAATGCTATTATGTAAAATCAACACGTATGATGATTTCATTATATTTACTTTTTCAAAATCCAAAAATGGAAAGTAAACATTTATTCTTGTTTTGTATTACAGTCATGAATTGAGGACTCCTATGGCTGCTGTGATCGGGTTGCTGGATATTCTTATCTCTGATGATTGTCTCACAAATGAACAATATTCAACTGTTACTCAGATTAGAAAATGTTCCACTGCTCTACTTCGACTTCTTAACAATATATTAGATCTGAGCAAGGTAAGGTGTTAGCAAAAGCCACCAAGTCCTTCTGATACGTGAGCAGTTTTATCAAATGTAGAAGTAATCAAACAGTTTCTGTTTATAAACAAACCATAACCTTTAATGCTGCAACAAGTTACAGAATGTTCAATATGCAGTTTTCAAGAACCCAAAATTAATTACTGGCATATACAAATAATTTTTTTTTTCTTTTAAAAGGAGTTTCACATCATTATTCACTTGTTCCTTTACAACCTACTTACAAGATCATGAATAGCAACTGGTTCTTAAATCATTTAGCTTTAATTGACACACTGAACTTCTTATAAAAAATATCATCTTATACTTTTTCGTTTTTTTAAAAAATTAGGTTGAATCTGGAAAGCTAGTGTTGGAAGACGCAGAGTTTGACCTGGGGCGAGAACTTGAAGGACTTATCGACATGTTCTCTGTGCAGTGCATTAACCACAATGTGGAGGCTGTTTTGGATCTTTCTGGTAGAACCAAGTTTAAATGTCAACAAATATGATTATCAATCAATTTTTTCTGTTTCTGATATGCATTTTAACTAATGAGTTTTGATTTTATAGATGATATGCCGAAATTAGTTCGAGGAGACTCTGCCAGAGTTGTGCAAATATTTGCAAATCTCATAAGTAATTCTATTAAGTTCACAACATGTAAGGGCAATATCTTCTTTGGTTTTTTCCATTGTAGATCAAATATCATGTTTTGTTGAGGATGGTTGTTAATTTGTCAGTTCCATGGATGTTTCTCCTATATGCTAATCAACTTTGAGAGCAAACCATAGATTGCTTAAATTGAGACTAGAGATTAAGAATGAAAGCCAATGATTAGCATCTAGAGTACAAAAGACCATTAGTAATTGATTGGAGTATTGAAATTACATCAAACAAACTCCAATATTAATTAATAATTTAGCTCCAACTTTTATCAAATGAAATTTAAAGGATACAAGTACTTTGTGTATTCAGAATTTTCTTGTTCAAATGGCTTGCAGCTGGTCATATTATTCTGCGTGGTTGGAGTGAGAACTTAAGTACTTTCAGTGAGACCACAAAGTTTCCTCTTTATCAGAAGAAAGCACGGTGTGCAATTAAGGCTAAATTGAGGCAGCAGGGGAACCATATGAAGAAGGCCCCTAAGAAAGAAAACAAAGTGGTTCTTTGGTTTGAAATTGATGATACCGGCTGCGGTATGAACCTAAAATGGCAAAAAATCTTTTCATACATTATGAAAGCTTTTTTTTTTTCCTCAGGAGAATTCATATAAAAATTTTTCTTATATTCTGCAGGAATTGATCCAACCAAATGGGAATCAGTATTTGAAAGCTTTGAGCAAGCTGATCCCTCGACAACTAGATTGTGAGTGGCGAAAACATGCATAGCTATCAACAATTGAAAAATGAAACTGCTGACAAAAGAGACATATAACTACATCTCAAATTAAAAGAAACAGCTTAAGCAATACATAAATTCAGGAACTAAAATTCCTAGAGATTCTAATCTAGTCTTAATGTTTCTCCTTTTTAGGCATGGTGGTACTGGTCTAGGACTTTGCATTGTCCGAACCTTGGTAAGTTAACTCCATAACCATGTAAGATTCTATTACATACAAATTTATTAAGACAGTGCAATAATATATTCGATTTTCCAATTGTCTCGTGATGGTAGGTTAACAAGATGGGTGGAGAAATAAAAGTCGTAAAGAAGAATGGACCAGGAACTCTAATGCGACTCTACTTGCTTCTCAATACAGCAGTAGATGGTGCAGAGCAGCATTGCCAAGTGGATTTTGCAAGACATAATGTTGTAGTAAGTAAAGTTTACAATCTGGAAAAATTGAAATTCTCTCGTTACATTTTCTTTTAATGCTTTGTCTACAACCATAGTGCATATTTTAAAGGCATTTTGGCACTGATCAAGAAAACATTGGTTTTAATTTCAATATTTCCCCATCAAAGCATTGGAAAAGAGAATATGCAGACATGGGGAACACAAGTGTTTTGGGACAAGCAGAACACACAAACAAACCCTAACAATTTATTTTTTCTAAATAAAAATATATATAGATAGCCAAAGAACTATGAAGGTTCTTGGTTGATTCCACACACCAAAGTGAATATCAAATGCTTGCACTGACATTTTGTGATTGTAATGTAGGTGCTGCTAGCTCTATATGGTTCCATGGGTAGAGTTATTATGTCTCAATGGTTGCATAAAATTGGACTATCCTCTGTAGGAGTGTCTGAGTGGAATGAGCTTACACAAGTTCTTCGAGAACTCTTTCATAGAAGAAGATATAACAATGCATTTGAGACTCATTGTTCTCTGAATGAACCATTGAAAGCAGAAGTTCTTGATATACAGGACATTAAAGACCCTACATTTGTCATTGTTGTAGATATAGGGTTGCTTGACTTGAGTACAGATATATGGAAGGAACAACTTAACTTCCTTGACAAGTTCTCTGGAAAAGCTACTTTTGCTTGGATGCTAAATCATGATACTTCCAATGCCATAAAGATGGAGCTCCGAAGGAAAGGGCACATATTGATGGTCAATAAACCTCTATACAAGGCAAAAATGATTCAAATTTTGGAAACTGTTATCAAGGAACAACAAAAGAAAAGTTTGAATGTTGCGAGAGGTATAGCAAAGGATGCCAATGATATGCATGAATGTCTTGAAATTGATTCCACTCAGTTTGACAATGCTAGTTCAGAAGATTCGGATATGGCTGAAATGGGTAATTCGAATTCTCTAGATGTATTTCACAATGAAGAGAAACAAAAAGAAAGAGGCAGGACTGCAAGTGCATCAAACTATCAGACAATTAGCAAGTGCTTAATTGAATTAACTGATGTGGATCTAGAAGAAAATAATTTGAAGGAAGATACAAATCGAACCAAGAACAACTCACATGACAGAAAAGATGAAAAATCTAATTCATTCACCAAAAGCAGTACCTGTCCTAAAGGGAGAGTTGATTCATACTTGAGCAGAGCTGCGAATCAACTGAAAGCTTTGGAGGGCCTAAGAATCCTTATAGCAGAAGATACTCCAGTTCTCCAAAGAGTTGCAACCATCATGTTGGAAAAAATGGGGGCCACAGTTATTGCTGTGGGAGATGGATTGCAAGCAGTTGATGCTCTAAATTGCTCACTCAGCAGCAAAGATTGTATAAGAGAATCTCTCATGCAAGAATCCCATCCATATGACTTGATCTTAATGGACTGTCAGGTAAGAAATTAGAAGCATGCACATTAATCACTTGTTTGGTATAAATGAATTTTTAATATGGAATATATTTACAAATAATAGAACTTGGTTTACTTACATTGGATTCCATTAATTATAGTTTTTAGAAGTGTAAATGAACATTTTCTTTTTTACCAAATATTAGTCTTAAACCATTACAAGGTTAGGATTTCCGCATTATACTTCTATTTCTTCAAAGAAATATCTGAAGCAATTCAGGATAAATGCTTTCGTTTTGCTTGTTTTAACTTTGAACATAAAGATTCGAGCATATCACTCAAATTTTATAGGTTGTTTTTCTTTTTTTTGTGAGTTCTGAGTTATTGTCTAAATGAAAAACCAGATGCCAAAAATGGATGGCTACGAAGCAACAAAGGCGATACGAAAATCAGAAGCAGGAACAGGATTACACATTCCTATTGTTGCATTGACAGCCCATGCAATGTCATCTGACGAAGCCAAGTGCTTGGAGGTTGGCATGGATGCTTATCTAACAAAGCCAATTGATTACAAGCTGATGGTATCTACCATTCTCTCACTCACTCATCCTACAACCTAACTTTTCTTGTCACTTTTAAAGCAAAAGCTAACAAAATGTTTGTCTCAAGTAATCTTTGGATGTACAGTCGGATGATTGCACTCAAAAAGTATGATATAACATGTAAGTTGTATGTATGTATGTATGTAGAGGTATTACCCAATTTTCTATAAAAGATCAGTGGGTTTTTGCTTTATTATTTATTTTATTACTCTAGTATTAAGGATGAATAACAGTGAAAAATACACAGCAAACAAAAACAAAAAAAAAAAGAAAGCAAAAGGAAGAGACTGGCCCACTAAGTAACTAATTGCTTAACTGACAATAGATTAGCTGTAACTTATTTAGTTTGTTAGCACAGCTATACAGGAAGTTACAACTTCCTCATTTTGTTATTTCTTTTCTCGCTATCTTCTTATTCTTGTATATAATCAGAAACTCAGATTAATAAATACAAGATTTCCATTTCCCCTCAATCAAATCTCGTTTCGTGGTATCAGAGCAATTGTTTTTTGTTGCACTCATTTTCTAGAAGCTTTTCCATCTGCTTCTTCTTATTAACTCATACTTGAACAGTTATAGAAATTTTCATTAATTTGCAATGGCAGATCACCTTCAAAATCCTTCCAATCCTTTCTTCCTTCACCCAAACTAGAATCCTGCATTGATTCTTGTATCACCTCTTCTCGATGGATCAAATTACCATTCTTGGGCTAGGGCAATGAAAATGGCGCTGGCTTCTAAGAACAAACTTGGTTTTATAGATGGTTCAATCACGATTCCAGCAAAAACAGACCCGATGCACTCAACCTGGGAGAGATGCAACACTATGGTGTTATCCTGGATTACTAAATCACTTTCACCTTCAATTGCTCAGAGTGTTTTATGGATAGACTTCGCTGCTGATGTATGGCATGATTTGCAAGATCATTTTTCTCAAGGCGACATTATACGAATTTCAGACTTGCAAGAAGAAATCTATGGCTTCAAGCAAGGTGATTTTTCAGTTACCGAATATTTTACACAGTTAAAGATCTTATGGGATGAATTGTTGAATTTTAGGCCAACACCTATTTGTTCATGTGAAATAACCTGCAATTGTGGTGCAATTTCAACCTTTAGGAGTTATATGCAAGCAGATTATGTGGTCAGGTTTTTGAAGGGACTCAATGAGAATTTCTCTAATGTCAAAACTCAGATCATGTTAATTGAACCCTTACCTTCAATTAACAAGGTTTTCTCCTTAGTCATACAATAAGAAAGGCAAATAGTAGGGTCTGTAGAGTCCAAAGTTCTTGTTACTAGAGTAATGAGAAATGATAACAACCTTGGGAACATAAAATCTAAATTTCACAAAGGAACAGGTAGAGGAAAATACAACTCCTTCAGAGGAAGAGGTTTTCATAGCAATACCAGTGTTAAAGTTTGTTCTTATTGTGGAAGGGAAAGGCACACGATTGAAACTTGTTATAGAAAGCATGGCTTTCCACTAGGATTTAAGTTTAAGAATCCCAATCCTAATTTTCCCTCTGCAAGTGTCAATGCTATTTCTGCAGAAAAGGTTGAAAGATCAGCTAACTTTGGTTTGCAATCCTCTTTTCTTGAGCAAAACTCTCATGAAGCTATGCTTTTCACCCCTCAGCAACACCAAAAACTCCTATCTTTGATTCAAGATCAACCATTGCCTAATAGCTCAGTAAATCACATCACCACTGCAAATGATATTCCAACCAAACAACTAGAACAGATCGCTTCAGAAGGTAATCAAAACACTGCAGGTAATCATCTTATCCTTGCTTCTGTGCTAGACCTTGGATCTTGGATTTTGGATACTGGTGCCACGGATCATATATCCACTTCTCTTTCATTTTTTACCTCATATAAGAAAATCAGACCAATTAAAGTGAAATTACCCAACAATACATATGTAATAGCTTGCTATTCAGGCACAATGCATTTTAGTAATGATTTGTTTCTTGTTGATGTGTTGTTTGTGCCAGAATTTCATTTCAATCTTATCTCCATTACCAAACTAATCAAAACTTTGCATTGTATGCTACACTTACAAGACAATTATTGCCTTATACAGGATCCGACTACCTCGAGGATGATTGGTTCAGCTGAAATTAGAGAAACTTTCTACATCTTACAGAAACTAGTTTCACACGCAACCAAGAGTGCTTCAGTCTTCAATTCAATAGTACAATCCATTTCAACTTTCTCTCCCAATTATCTGTGGCATTTTAGACTAGGCCATCCATCTCATTCTAGAATTGAGGCTATTTCTAAAGATTTTCCTTTGTTAATTGTAACAATAACACACATGAACCATGTGATGTTTGTCATTTTTCAAAGCAAAGAAAAGTCTCTTTTCCCCTTAGCTCTACTACTTCAACTATTATTTTTCAATTGTTACATGTTGATATTTGGGGACCTTTGTCCACTCCATCTATTCATGGTCACAAATATTTTCTCACTGTCATAGATGATTACAGTAGGCACACCTGGATTTACCCTATGAAAGCTAAGTCAGAAACTAGATCATTAGTTCAAGCTTTCATTAATCTAGTTGAGAATCAGTTTAATACCAAAGTCAAATCCATTAGAAGTGATAATGGACCTGAGTTCTTAATGAATGATTTTTACAATTACAAAGGTATTTTCCACCAAACTACCTGTGTTGAGACTCCTCACAGAATGGGATTGTAGAGCGAAAACACCAACATCTCTTAAATGTCACAAGAGCCCTTATGTTTCGGTCCAACCTTCCTAAAGCCTTTTGGTCCTATGTTGTCCTTCACTTAGTTTTTCTTATCAACAGAATTCCCAGCCCCCTTATTCAAAATAAAAGCCCTTTTCAAAAACTCTATAATACTTTACCAGATTTTAATGAACTCAGAGTCTTTGGTTCTCTATGCTTTGCCTCCACCCTTACCAATCATAGAACTAAGCTTGACCCCAGGGCTAGGAAATGTGTATTTTTGGGTTTCAAACCTGGCACAAAGGGTTACATTCTCCTAGATTTGAAAACTAGAGAAATTTTTCTATCTAGACATGTTAAGTTCTACGAAAGTCACTTCCCCTTTTCTCAACCATCTCAACACCTGTCATTCCCTCTCTGAATTCCCTTACTGACACCTTATATCCTTTTCCTAATAATACACAGGAAAATTCCATACCTCCCCATTCCACATTTCATACACTTTCAGCTACCCCACAAACACATTCACAATCAGTTAATTCACAATCCCAAACTCCACCTACCACCTCTATGCTCTCTCCTGTTACACAACCCCTTCCCTTAGCTACACGTCACTCCACTAGAGTCAGGAAAACCGAGTCAGGAAAACCCCCACATATTTGCAAGATTATTATTGCAACTTAGTTTCAGCAGAATCATCATACTCAGGTATACAGTATCCTCTCTCTTCTGTCATTTTGTATACTCACCTTTCCCCCTCTTATTCTCATTATTTTCTTAACATTTTCACTTCTCTTGAACCTAAAACATTTACTCAAGCAAACAATCATGCTCAATGGAAAGAGGCTATGACTGCAGAACTTCAAGCCCTTAAAAACACTAAAACCTGGAAGCTAGTTGATTTACCTGCAGGGAAAATTCCTATTGGCTGCAAGTGGATATACAAAATAAAGCATAAGTCTGATGGTTCAATAGAGAGGTACACGGCTAGGCTTGTGGCCAAAGGGTACACTCAAGTGGAGGGTCTTAATTACTTGGAAACTTTTTCACCAGTTGCAAAAATGATTACTCTCAGATTACTATTGGCTCTAGCCTCCATTCACTCATGGCATATTCACCAATTAGATGTGAATAATGCCCTTTTACATGGGGATCTCAAAGAGGAAGTGTATATGACTCCACCCCCAGGCTTAATTCTCTCTAATCCCAAGTAAGTTTGTCTTTAAAAAAGTCCCTTTATGGCCTCAAACAGGTGAGTAGGCAATGGTTTTCAAAGTTATCTGAAATCCTTATCAATTCTGGCTACTCACAGTCCTCCAATGACCACTCTATGTTCATCAAAAGAAAGTCAGCTTCCTTTACCATTCCTTCTCAGTCAACCAATTAAGTCAATTTTTTTCCAAGCCTACCACAGTTCATTTACAAGCACTTTATAGAATCCTGAGGTACATCAAATCAGCCCAGGAAAAGGCATTTTCTTCCCTGCTTCTTCTTCCTGCACTCTCAAAGCCTTTAGTGATTCAGATTGGGCAGGTTGTGTTGATACTAGAAGATCCATCTCTGGCTTTAGTGTTTATCTTGGAGACTCCTTAATTAGTTGGAAGTCTAAGAAACAACAAACTGTCTCTAGATCATCCTTAGAGGCTGAGTACAGAGCCCTTGCAGCAGTAACTTGTGAAGTCCAATGGTTAAAATACATGTTGACTGAGCTTTCTATCCCACACCCTCAGCCCGTTAGCATTTACTGTGATAACCAATCAGCTCTATACATTGCTGCCAAACCTACATTCCATGAGAGAACCAAGCATATTGAGCTTGATTGCCATATTGTTGGGAAAAAAGTCAATTCAGGTCTCATTCACCTCCTTCCCATCTCCTCCTCAGCCCAACTAGCTGACATTTTCACCAAACCCGGTCCTTCCCCATCCTTTCACTCATTTGTGCTCAAGCTGGGAATGGTGAATATCCAGCTTGCAGGGGGGTTATTAACGATGAATGACAATGGAAAATACACAGCAAACAAACAAACAAAAAAAAAAAAAGAAAGCAAAAGGAAGAGACTGGCCCACTAAGTAACTAATTGCTTAACTGGCAATAGATTACCTGTGACTTATTTAGTTTGTTAGCACAGCTATGCAAGAAATTACAACTTCCTCATTTTGTTATTTCTCTTCTCGCTATCTTCTTATTCTTGTATATAATCATAAACTCAGATTAATAAATACAAGTTTTTCATTTTCCCTCAATCAAATCTCGTTTCATCTAGATCACATTATAATAAGAGGAAAACAATGCCATACGAATAATGTTATGTTAGTTTTCAAATTTGATGGAATTTTTTTTTTGTTATAACTAATTTCATAGAATTGATTCTGCATTTTAGTTAAACTAAATATGTAAATTATGAAATTTAATTGAATTTCACAGAATTTTGAAAAATATGTTGTTAATGTGTTTGCTCATACAGTCATATTCTAACGGGCCTTGATATCAGTGGCATGCCTTAGGGTTCAGGTCACGATAACTCTAATATAGACGAATTAAATGATTAATTATTTTATTATTAAATACGATAAACAAATTTCACTCTAAGTGGAATTTTAAACAATAAATTAATTAAGACAAAATAAATTAATGGCCCATGCGGGTTTCGAACCTGCGACCTTCGCGTTATTAGCACGACGCTCTAACCAACTGAGCTAATAGGCCAGCTGTGAAAAATTTTCAATCAATTCTATCAAAATCAGTACACATACGCACCATGAAAAAGACTAAGACATGATAATTTCATTTTAAAAACAATTATGATTTTATCCTATAAAATATCAAAATTAATTCACTTATCCTTATATTTTGGATAATGCATTAGAATATTCCCAAATTTTGGTTCCTTCGGACTATCTTATCTTTTCATCCAATTTTCCCACTTTCCCACATTAAGTCAATACAAAAAGATTAATCAAAATAGAGAAATAAAGGAATAATTATAATTTTTATCCATATAAAATATCAAAATTAATTCGTATATCCTAGTATTTCGAAAAAACTAATTGTTGGAGTATCGTTGCGATCCTCACCATACATGGTGGTCCAAAAATTAAAATCAACTAAACGCAATGAATCACACACCATACTTTAAATTTAATTGGGATCTAATTTCTTTGAGTCATTTGGCCTTAAGAGACTGGACAATTGCCTCACTAAATGGTGATTTCGCTGCTTCTCTCTCTGTTTTTTTTTTTTTTGTGTATTTTTGACTTTTTCTTAAGCATTTAACAGAAAAATACAAAATATATATAGAGGGAAAGAGAAAGTAATTTTAACCGAAGTACAATTTGGGAGTATAATAATGTATTTTATATAATATAAAGATATACAAATTAATTTTGATATTTTATAGGGACAAGATAATAGTTTTCCATTATATAATTGATGTTTTCATAATTGAAAATAACAAATTTTTATCTTAAAATTGCCAAGAATCAATTATTTTTATAAATCAAAAAACAACAATCAATATCTAATTGTAATGGAAAAAAAATAATCTAGAAAGCGAAAAAATGGAAGTGTTACATCCAACATCTTATGGTACGGTACATGGAAGAGTACAAATTCTTTCAGAACAAATTCAAGTTACCCTTACTCTATCATCAGATTTATTAGAGCACTAATATCATCTACAAACGAAAAATCATCATTATGAGCCGTTTGATATGAATAAGCTTGCTCAAAAATCATCAAAGTTTTAGTTGTTATAATTATAATAAATTTTAATTTACTCAAATATCTCAACTCATACAAATCTTACACGTCCATCTAGTAATATTTTCAAGCAATTATAAATTATATAAGCTGCTAGGTTATTTCTAATATATAACTAGGTAAGTTAAATATATCATGAGTATGCAACAAAGTAATAGAAATACAAAATCTATGATTTTAATTAATCACAGAATTAATTAGTTTTAAAAAATAGAATATTCGTGAAGCCAACACCCAATCAACTATAAGTGAGAGTTGTCATTTCATCTATCAACCAAATGGCCATTCTGCTCCTATAGAATCTAAATTCATAAAAAAAAATTTTAACAAATAACAATTCCATATTTTTTATCTATGTGATTTAAAATTCATGTTTTTTGTTTCTTCGGTATAAAATTTTGAATGGAACTACCTATATAGTACCATCAGCCTGAACATTGGTATGAATATCCGAAGAAATTTTTAATTTTGGATGCCGGGAAACAGAAGCTGGTGAAATTGTAGGTGCCAAATAAGTGTAAACAGACTGCAATTTGTTGTTATAAATATTGCTGCAACTTATTTTACATTAACTATTGTTGCTGTTGCAACTCTTGTTGATATCGCATCTCCAACTCTTTCATTTGTTGATATCGCATTTCCAGCTCTAATAACTTTTGAATTTGAGCATCAATATTTCTACAATTTGGTTCCTGAAAGTGAGAGGTAGCAAAAGAGCTAGACTTATTAAGAAATTTATAAGACTGAATTAAAAGAAAAAAAAAGTTAATATTATATTTCATGGGGAATAGAAATCCCAATTACCTTAATATTGACTTTAATGTTCTGTGACA